>JAODTR010073245.1:0-13639 GCA_025399935.1 Amblyopsis rosae | reverse complement strand
ATACCTAACTTATTCATTAATAGTTAAAGTAGTATATACATGTACTGTATGGTCTAGCCACCACCAGCTCATACCTAACTTATTCATTAATAGTTAAAGTAGTATATACATGTACTGTATGGTCTAGCCACCACCAGCTCATACCTATCCAATAAATAGAAAATGCTATAAAAAAAATATATATTTATATGTATATACACATACATAAAAGCATTCCAATCGGTTAACACTTTTATCAAGTTAAATTAAAGTCTTAGATGTTTTACATATATTTCACATTATTTTTCATAAGGTTTCAATTAACATCTATTCATCTCTCACTGAACCCCAGGCAGTAAACAACATGGAGGAACACACACCAACACAGAACAACAGATGTAGAGTGGAAGGAGAGTGTAAGGCCAACAAAGAATAGAATAGACGAAAGATATTTAAGTCGTAATTATAGTTATTAGTCTACAGCAAGCCCCCTGATTGGTCAAAGTGACATGCAGGGCCAATCAATGGTCTGTAATTTTAGACCCATATGGCGTGTTGTCGAGGCACAGGGCAAGACATATATTACAGTCCCCATTTAAAACCACTACAATTGGAAAGTGTTCCATTGGTGCATTTAGGAAAATCCACTGTAAACTACTGTCACTTCCCTAAAAGTATGATCGCATGTGTCTTCCAGCACAACACCCTCCACAGGTCAGGAGATGGGCCAGATCGATGAAACACATTAGAACTAACGTTTCATAGTCATTTGAACACAGTATGTTGTTAAATATGTGACAATTGATCTACAGTAGCTTGGTAAAATAGGGAAGGCACATAAATGAACATATCAATGAAGATATTCAATAAAATGGTGCAGGACGGGGGCAGTTTAGCTGCATCACCCAGTAGCTAAGAATAGCGTTCAATAGCTTGTAAGTGAAGACTTGGAAATGACACGGCACTTATTCCAAATACTGATTAAAGTGGTTCGGCATGTCGAGAGCACTGCAGGTCAAATAAGACAGGCCAAATGTAGATCAACTAAGAACACATGATAACGTACAGCAACAATCTGGAGGGCAGCAGAACCTATAAGTGTGTCAATGTTCTCAGATGGATCTAGATCTAGAGTCTTGTCCTGAATAGCTAGCAAACAGCACCTTTGCCAGGTTTAATGTGATTGTGAAACTAATATAAGATAATAAGGTTAAAAGGTGCTTACGCCGGTTGCCTATAGCTACAATGTGAATGAAGTCATATGCATTGATTCTTATTTCATAATTTTTCCTGCAAGCTGACACCAACAGATATGGCGCTATCTGAAATAAAAATGTCAGATTCGCCCCGAAAGCTTTATTTTCCTGGTGTTAATTAACAATCTCTTGTTACAGCTTAGTGACATAAGGACTTACTTAACCCCTATCTGCTCCGTAATACTTGTAATTGCTCTCATTGTAAGTCACATTGGATAAACGCGTCTGGTAAATTACCTGATTATAATTGGTAGTTGCAACATTTCACTTGGTTTGATGAACATCAAGTGCGAACACACAAGCGTAACAGTGATTTTTCTAACTCTTAAACCCATTTTCTGCTCTATGGTCTATGGATGTATTACATCTTTGTGACCCTTGTTTTAAATAACAGTTTTGTAATAATTGGTATTCAACTGAATCAGCTATAAACTTCCATTTCCAAATCATGTATTCATCTAATCTTATTAGCCTTACAAACTGTTGCAGGGTTTAAAGGCAGGGTCAGTCAATCTTGCTTCGAGCTCAAATCATAACAGTTTCGCTCTGCAGTCCTCCGTGGAGCCGACTTACACATCTAAATGCATTGTGAAGCAAAGCGCAGTGCTACGGCTTTGTGTTTACCACTTTGTTTATGTTAATATTTACGGAGCCAGGGCTGTGTAGAAATATCTGATAATCTTTTCAACATGAAATACGAGGAGATTTGTTGAATTTAACAAAAAAGTGTATATCTTTTATTTAGCTTGCAATAGCTGACTATACCTTTAAAAGGCAGTTACATAATATACATAATACATTTGTATTAGATTGGTTTTTAAATGTGTTTATGGTTGGCGAGTTAAAGAGCTACTAAACGCATATATTTTAAAATATGTTTTCATCATTGCACATCATTTTAGCACACAACAAACTATGCCAAATGTGTGTAGCCAGAGTGACAGTCCTTGTTTACCTTCACGGGGCCCTGTGTTTATGGTCAGCGTTGCATCGTCATCACACTTACATACTGTACATAAAGGTGTCAATAACTTGGGTGACCCACCAAGACACCAAACAACGACCAGCACTGCAATACAGTGTAGTAATGCTTTAAATGCCAAGGGGGGGGGGCATCCAATTATCAATTAACACCAGTGATGTTGACATGTATTAATGTTGGAATGAGCTGTACATGCTCTGGTGCTTTTGTGCGCACGTGTGTGTGTGTGTGTGTGTGTGTGTGTGTGTGTGTTTTCATGTGGTTTCATTATTGCTGTAGGACTTTATTAACTTTCTGTCTTTGTGCTTCTTTCTGTGATTCCTACAGGACACAGATCCATGCTCTTACCCGACTATGTCTCCCCCTCTCTGTCTCAGTTCCTCCTGTGGGCCTCTCTCTCTCTCTCTCTTTCTCTCTCTCTCTCTCCCTACATCCCCCACCCTCCCCCCTCCCCCTCTCTCCTGTATGTAGCCACATCACATGGTGTCCACATGGCTGGTGGAGGCAGGCTTGACCAATACACACTCACAGACGTGATATTGTATTAATAAGCCAAAAGGACCGTTAACGGAGGGACGGAGCTCCAGAATATTGATATTATGACGTATTAATTAATTTATATAAATGTGTAGCATATTACAATGTTTCACATTGTGATTATATTATACAATTATAGTAATACAATAGTGGTAAATTTTGTTAAATTTCTCAATATTTCCCCAGCTCAGCAGTGTGAATGTGTGTGTGTGTGCATGCGTGAGTGTGTGTGTGCGTGCGTGAGTGTGTGTGTGCGTGTGTGCGTGTGTGTGCGTGTGTGCGCGTGTGTGCGCGTGCGTGCGCGTGCGTGCGTGTGCGTGTGTGCGCGTGTGTGCGTGTGTGTGTGTGTCTGATATTTCGCTGTTTTATTTGTGAAGTTACACAATACAGGCTGACACTTTTACAATATTTAGAAGATCCTTTCTACAGACCACTACAGCAAACATGATAGAAAGATAGCTTTAAGTTTATATGCCTGAAGTGATACATTTGAATATTACTGACCAATGATACTGGGTTATGTCGGATAATGCCACACATCATTGTAGTACAAACGTCACCATGTCCATGGAGTGACAAACTATCGATAGCAACATGCCCACAATGTAGATTGTCTTTAATCTACTTTAATACTAAACATCCTAAAGCTCAAATGTTGTCTGTCACTGTAAGCCTTGCAGATACCATACATCTGCGTCTTTAGCAGATCTATTGTTTACAGGTGTTTGATGTTTTCAAAGCCCACATAGTTTTTCCCATCCTGTCAGCATTAACGATTAGCTAACTCTGTAATCGGGGAGGAAGTGGCGTCGGCTAAGTCCCCAACTATGTCTGTCAGCAGCGCTAATTTGCTGCTCGCGCTGCTGTCTCGGGTGTGACGCCACGGCTCACTTGTAAAACCTCTGGCAGAGCAGGTTGTAGCCCGCTACTTATGATCAGGACAGAATAGGCCACCATAGCTAATTGAAACCTTCAGTTAGCAAAGCTAATCGACTGCTACAGTTAGCATAGCTAAGTGAAACCTATAGGCCACAGTTAGCATAGCTAAGTGAAACCTATAGGCCACAGTTAGCATAGCTAATTAAAACCTATAGGCCACAGTTAGCATAGCTAAGTGAAACCTATAGGCTACAGTTAGCATAGCTAAGTGAAACCTATAGGCTACAGTTAGCATAGCTAAGTGAAGCCTATAGGCTACAGTTAGCATAGCTAAGTGAAACCTATAGGCTACAGTTAGCATAGCTAAGTGAAGCCTATAGGCTACAGTTAGCATAGCTAATTGAAACCTATAGGCCACAGTTAGCATAGCTAATTGAAACCTACAGTTAGCAAACATAATTGAAGCGTGCACGTGAGCTAATTGAAGCAAATGAACCCTGCACGTAGCAAAGCTAATTTAATCCTACATTTAGCCAATGAAAGCCTGCAAATATAATTGAAGCCAGTCAGCTAAGTAAAATGGTATAGCCAATATGCAGACTATGTTATAAAAGCCATGCGTATCAATTGTATGCATAGGTTTCACCCCCTGACTGATTCAGAACATGTACTTGCACTATTGAGGCCTTCTCAAGATAATATTTTCCCTTTCCGCACAGCAAGGTCATTGTGTCACCTATCTGAGGCTAAACACTCATATTTCAAGGAGGTTAGTGTTACATTTCTGCCGGTGTCAAATTCACCCTCATGTTTTCTTGATCTTTTCCTGACTCAGAAGATAATTTTTAATGAAGGTTCTGATTGTTTCCAAGCACAGGTGTCTTTCGTAGGTATTGCAAGTCAACGATTGGGTCCACAAATATAATGACAGTGTACTCAGTTCATACTCCACAGGGGAATCCTTAAACGCTCAGCTCACACTGACCATGTGAAGCAACAACCTCTAAATAATAATAATAATATTACATTTTATTTGGGGTATTTGCCGTTCTTTGCTCGTCTTTCAGTGAAGACATAGCTGCTCACTTCTGACAAAAACCGATGCTATGGCAACATCAGTGTAAACCGCCATTGTTGTTTTTGAGTCGCTTTCATCACACCTAAGCCACGCCCGTAGCGACTAATGCGATGCTGATTGGTCAACGGTACCCTGGACCGGACTGAAAGAGCAAGGGTGTCAAGCTGTTCAGACTGATTCTCATGAAAAAGGTAACTGAAGGGTTAACTAACAAAGTCACCTCAAGGGGATCTTAACATTCCAGCAGTCCTACAAAGGATTGTTGCGTTCAAATAAGTCTAATATAAGTAGACAGAACAAATACACAGGCCGTGGATATAAAGGCAAAAGTCATTCTCAGCCTTTAGCCTCTCTTGTTTGTCTTTCTCATATATAATATCAGCTAGCCTGTCCTGATCTGGTCCTTGCTTCCCTTCATTAACCCAGACATCTGAGGTCAGCATAGACTGTTATGTTTTGGCCAAGATAAAAGGTACTTCAAGTAGGGATGGCACCAAAACGATACTGAGATTGGAAATGGGTCCCATACTGTCTAACCTACCCAGGCCAATCAGCAGCAGGTTTATAAAATGCATCTAATACTTAACTTGAACCTAACCACTCAAACTAAGGCATACATCAATGACCACCTTGAAATATGTCCTTATATTCATATAACACGTTACATTATGTTTTACAGAGTTAGGAATGCAATGTTCAAGCCTGATGGTTGCTTACACTAAACATGATTCCCAGTCTCTTCCTCAGTTACAGTGATGAATACATCTTTATTTAACACTGGAATCGGGTCGGTACTCGGTATCGGCCAGTACCCAAAGTGCAGGTATCTGTATTGGGACTGGAAAAATTGGATTGTGCCATCCCTAATTTCAATCAACAGCACTGAGTGTAATGGACACAGGGCCGATACCGTCTCATCAACACGTTTAAAAATGGAGCGTCTGCTTTGGTTGTGTTCCTGGAAAGTGTCTCGTTATTGGCGAGCTGCCAGTCTTATTTACAGCTCTGGAGAACAGAAAGGCACTAAAAGCACATTTACTGTAAACCAGCAAGAAGAGCATCTGCTCAGCTCTGTCACATGGCACGTAGATATTGTGCATTAAAGGTGGAGTCAACTTTTGCAAGCTGAGACACATTTAGTCAAATTCACCAAATGTCTCCTCGCATTTTGCTAGCTCTCTGTGCGCGCTGAAAGAATGATCCGGTACTTCCACACGGCCCTGGCTCCGTAAATAGGAACCTGAACAAAGTGGCGAACACCGCTCACAATAACAAAGCCGCATTGTTACGCTTTGCCCCACAATGCGTTTGATGTGGAGGCGGCAAGGCGGATGTATTCTATTTTGATTTGAGCTCGAAGTTAGCAAGTGTCCTCAAAATGACTGATTCTGCTTTTAACCAACACTGACTAGTTATTATTAGACAGTGTTGTCTAATAATAACTATTATTATTCCATAATGTTATTGATAATAAATGTATATTCATTAATAGGGTGAGCTTCCTCCTCTAAATCCATTCCTAGGTTGCTCAGTTTACCTGAGTGATATTTGTCAGAGAATGGGGCCAATCTTTTTTTTCTGCGTGCGTGCGTGCGTGCGTGCGTGCGTGCGTGCGTGCGTGCGTGCGTGCGTGCGTGCGTGCGTGCGTGCACGTAACGGTGGCCAGCTGGTAAAACGTTCTGCAATCCACCTCAAATGAGGTTCTAACCTGCTGTGTAGAGCGCCCCCTCTCTACACGGGAGAATGGGGATCGATTCCTGGGTGGGGACATGCACCCGTGTGTGTACGCGTGTGTGTGCGTATGTGCGCGCGTGTGTGTGCGTGTGTGCCTGCAGTGCCAGACCTTGGCGGCCACAGAGGAGCTGGGCTTCTCCAAGAGGTCCCAGAGCTTCTGCCTCTTGTCGGGGCAGCAGCCCGTGTCCTCCCCCTCCTCATCCTTGTCCCGCAGAGTCTCCGCCTCCCGCCGCAGCTCCTCGTTCATCTGCTCCTTCTTCTGGTGGTAGCGCGCCTGGCAGCACGACTCCAGGTAGATCTCGTCGATGCCCCAGTAGTCCAGCTCCTGGCCAAAGGAGAGCGCGCACATCTCCTCCATCATGTGCAGCTTGCCCGTGCGGTAGAAGTTGAGGATGGAGGAGAAGGCGCCCGGGTGGCGGTCGAAGAAATACTCGTTCTCCGCCAGGCTGTAGTCGTCGCACAGCTCCAGCAGGGACTCGTGCGTGTTGCAGTCGCGGAGTTGGCCCAGGCGCGTGCGGGGCAGCCGGTCCAGGGTCCTCCACAGCACCTCGTGGACCAGCCCGCCCACGTTGAGCCGCACCCGCCGCGAGCGCGCCTTGATGCGGATAATGTCGATGGGCTCCGGGGGCAGCATGGGCGGGGGGGGCGGGGCCTTGTCCACCATGGTGGGGGGGGGGGTGCTGCTCCTCTCTGGGTCCCGCTCGGCCGCGCCTCCTCCCCGCTGGGTGTGCTTGCCCTGGCAGGCCCGGGTACAGCTCCCGGAGGGGGCTCAGACCAGATGGCTGCAGCGGGCCCTCTCCATGGCTGGGGGGAAAGGGGGGAGGGGGGGGGGGGTGCAGCGTTAAAGGTGGAGTCAGCCATTGTAAGCTAACACACTCTGCTAATGGCTGTCCATACACCAAGGCCACACTACTCTGAGGTTGACCCCTCTTATGTGTCAAAACGTCACGTCTTCTTGTAGGCATTAAAAGCTTTCTCAATGACATTGACTCGGGCACCAACTATCCCAACTGGCTGTAGTGGCCGTAGTTTGCTACATGTTTTGGCACATTCACCAAATGCCCCCTCTTTGCAGTCCACTAGCTGTTTTTTCTCTGTGCATGCTGGAAAATAATCTGGTGTCTCTACACATAGGAACAAAAATAATGGTGCAGACTGCACCACACAACAACAACAGCCTAGCATCTGCAATGCGTTTCAAATGTTGTGGGAGTGGGGTGGAGCTTCTGAGGGAGCAGCACTGAAGGGTTTTTGTTTTCATTGAGTTCAAATTAGGTAAGCGTTCTCCAAAATGACTGACTGCATCTTTAATAGTGTACAAATATTGTGCTGTACTGTGTGCTCCTGTGCGGGCAGAGAGAGCCAGAGCGTCTCACCAAAGATGTCTTAATGATGCAAAGATGGAGCATTGGAATGCATTTGAAACAATGGAGCTTTCGGTCTCTTAGGTGGGCGTGTCACTAACAGCACTTTGCTGTGGAGGCTGACATAGGCAGTGCCCAGACAGATAGATCTACCATGCATGGACAGACAAATACATCTACCATGCATGAACAGACAGCTACATCTACCATGCATGGACAGACAGATACATGTACCATGCATGGACAGACAGATACATCTACCAGACAGCTACATCTACCATTCATGGACAGACAGCTACATCTACCACGCATGGACAGACAGATACATCTACCATGCATGGACAGATAGATACATCTACCATGCATGGACAGACAGATACATCTACCAGACAGATACATCTACCATGCATGGACAGATAGATACATCTACCAGACAGCTACATCTACCATGCATGGACAGACAGATACATCTACCATGCATGGACAGACAGATACATCTACCAGACAGCTACATCTACCATGCATGGACAGACAGATACATCTACCATGCATGGACAGACAGATACATCTACCAGACAGCTACATCTACCACGCATGGCCTGAAACAAAGTTAATTTACCTCAGAACAGTTCGCTGCAGAAACACCATTGTGGCCTCAGATTGTTCAAGCTCCTTTGGAATTAATGTTCTCTACTCACAATATTCACTAACGTCCCAGAGAAATATAGTGATGGGTTGGTGACATCCCTGGACCTCCCCATAGATCATAACGATATTTGTCATGCTTATTTTTATGTAACAGCAACCAAACAGTAGTGTGGTTGCTGTGTGCATGTCAGCATGTCAAGCTCTTAACGGAGTTCTTAACGGAAACCTTAATGTCTTACTTAATCTCTGTAACACCTTTCAGAATGTTTCTACACCAACATTGTAGCCTACTTACAGGTGCATCTCAATACAGTAGAATATTGAATATTGTGGAAGAGTTAGGTAATTTCAATAATTCAGTTGACACAGTGAAACTCATATCGATTAATTACACACAAAGTGAAATAGTTCAAGCCTGTGAGCCTGCATCTTGATTACGTGTACAGCTCATAAAAACCCCAAATTCAGTATTATGGAGTATTGTCAAGATGAAGATGAGAAACACACATTTTTTTATTAAAATGTATTTTTTCATTGGTGAATTAGTGGTTTTCATGAGCTGTAAACCGAAATCAAGATTAAAACAAATACAGGCTTGAACTATTTCGCTTAATCCACGATATTGTATGAGTTTCACTTTGTTAATTTAATTAAATTACTGCATACGTGTTTATGGATCAATCTTTACTCAAGAATTGGTATTGAATCAAAACAAAAAGGAATGAACATAACAGTGTTTAGACATTTATTTGGAATGTATAACAGGAATCTATTTCACTTGTTCCCATGCAGGGTGATACTGACATTTAGTCAATCCCTCCCCTTGCACATTGTGTATAACCATGTCCAAAAGGCTTTCATCTGGTTGAACAATAAGAGTCTGACAAATCCCAGTAGTGGTATTAGGCTTCAGCTGCAGCGGATGTAGTCTACCTGAGATAATTATAGACTGTCTATGCCTGGGACAACGGACGGGGACACACGTCACGAACAGTCTCACAATTAAGTAAGACCCGGATGTAAATGAAAATATATATATATATATATATAGTTATACATTAGACATAACTATATATACACTTGTGTGCTTTTTACTTTATTCCACAAAGTCATATATTGACGTAATGATACATATATTTATGTAAAGATAATTTGCTTGCTCCCAATACATACATTTAGGAGGAGATACTGCCTAAAGCATTCTGAAAAATCTTAACAATGAATTACACCTTAAATGCATTAATACTAGTAAATTGTCAAGATAATAGGGACAAGCATTACATAGGTTTGTATTTTTGCCTAAGTATGAAACCTCTTTAAGATTTTAAAATACCCACCAGAAACTTTCCTTGGGTTAAATCTCCAGGAGTTATCCAAGCTTATTTTGGGTGTTTGTCTCCAGTCTGACGCCAGCCGAAAGCCTCACGAACATAAACGGACAGGTGTACCTCAACATTTTGGAAGAGAGCGTCCGGTGAAAACGGTGAATGGCTCATTGATGACGTCCAGTGATCCAGTTGAAATCACTTGCCGCCATGAGGAAAAAACAGAGGCAGACAAGCTGAGTGTTTTCCTGGGCTCTATCATCCCACGAGCACTAAGAAAGCGCCTCTGCAGAGAGAGGGAGAGTGAGTGAGAGAGAGAGAGAGAGAGAGAGACAAGGCTAAATGAGGCATAATTGGATTGAACCACACATCACTAAGGGCAGCTGTAGATCGACCGTTCGATGGGATCTGTCCACAGCTTTCTGTGCACATTATGCTGCATTTAAATAAAACCATTAAATGACTCCTTTTGTATTGACTCGTATTGTTCTACATAAGATATATTAACCAAATCATCTCTTGCACTGCATAAACATATGCAGTTTGCCTATTACAGATGTAGAAATATATCGGTGAGAAATTATGACATTTTTTAACTTTCTTGGTAACATGCAAGATGACATCATTGTTGTTTAGATGTCAAAATGCTTATTTTCAACTGAAGAAAACAAAACTAATTGTGCAAAAAGCAAAAATGCTGTCAGGTCCAATTTATTTGGAAGAATTATTGGAAATATGTTGATTAAATATGTTGATGACATATCCTCTTGATGCCACTAGGTGTCATCAAAGTGTTGCGCGCTATTCTGAACATTTATTACTGCACAAATTCTATATCGAATACATCATGCATGCAAAGGTTTTTCATCTTTATCCAGTCTCGTTTTATACATTCACAGTATATAGCCTACATAATATTAAATCCAAAATATTTTGAAGCAGACAAAAGACTAAATATTTATTTGGGCTCACTCTCTTTCGAATCGCACATAAAAACCTGACTATCCTTCTTCCAACTCAGAAACAAATCTAGACTCCGTCCCTCACTTTCATACCCTCATCCAAGCCTTTGTCACCTCACGTGTGGATGACTGCACCTCTCTCCTCTCTGGCATTCCCACCAAACTCATCAACAGAGTCCAATTAGTACAGAATTGCTGCCAGGATCCTCACCAACACAAGGTCAACGGATCACATTGCTCCTATTCGGATTCAGCTACATTGGCTTCCTGTACAATTCAGTTTCAAATTCAAGACTCTTCCCCCCCAAAGGCCCTTCACAAATTGGCTCCCTCCTACCTCTCTGACCTTCTCCTGCCATATACTACCTCCAGATCTCTTCGCTCCTCCTCTTTCTGCCTTGGTCAAATATGTATTACTATAGTATATGTATTAGCCAAATGTTTTATGCATTTGACTATTTGCAATGTAAGATATCCTTGAGTGTTCTAGGCGTACTGAATAAAAATGTATTATTATTATTATTATTATTATTATTAAAAAGGCCTTTAAAAATCTATAGGATACAGCCAAATGTATGACATGTCCCACTGTGATATAAGTGGAATTGTAGAAATACTTAATATATTAAAACAATTTGATGATATACACTATATTGCCAAAAGTTTTGGGACACCTGCCTTTACATGCACAGAAAGGTTAATGACATCCCATTCGTAGTCCGTAGGGTTTAATATGGCGTTGGCCCACCCTTTGCAGCTAGAACCTCTTCGGGGAAGGATGTCCACAAGGTTTAGGAGTATGTTCATGGGAATGTTTGACCATTCTTCTAAAAGCGCATTTATGGGGTGGGACAGGCACAGATGTTCAAGAAAAGGCCTGTCTCCGCTTTAATTCATCCCAAAGGGGTTCTATCAGGTTGAGGTTAGGACTCTGTGCAGGCCAGCCAAGTTCCTCCACACCAAACTCGCTCATCCATGTCTTTGAACCTTGCTTTGTGAACTGGTGCAGTCATGTTGGAACAGGAAGGGGCCATCCCCAAACTGTTTCCACAAAGTTGGGAGCATGAAAATGTCCAAAATGTCTTGGTTTGCTGAAGCATTAACAGTTCCTTTCACTAGAACTAAGGGGCCAAACCCAATCCCTGAAAAACATCTCCACACCCTAATCCCCCTTCCACCAAACTTTACACTTGGCACAATGCAGTCAGGCAGGTACCGTTCTCCTGGCAACGGCCAAACCCAGACTCGACCATCTGATTGCCAGACAGAGAAGCGTGATTCGTCACTTCAGAGAACACGTCTCCATTGCTCTAGTATCCAGTGGAGGCGTGCTTTACACCCCTGCATCAGATGCTTTGCATTGCACTTGGTGATGTAAGGCTTGGACAGCTGCTCGCCCATGGTAACCCATGTTATGAAGCTCTCTATGCACTGTTCTTGAGCTAATCCGAAGGCCACACAATGTTTGGAGGTCTGTATTGACTCTGCAGAAAGTTGTTGACTTCTGCGCACTGTGCGCCTCAGCATGCGCTGACCCCGCTCTGTGATTTTATGTGGCCTACCACTTTGTTGCTGAGTTACTGTTGTTCCCAATCGCTTCCACTATGTTATAATACCACTAACAATTGACCGTCCGTGGAATGTTAGTAGAGAGGACATTACACGAATGGACGTATTGCACCTATCGCAGTACCACGCTTGAATTCAGTGAGCTCCTGAGAGCGACCCATTCTTTCACAAATGTGTGTAGAAACAGTCTGCGTGCCTAGGTGCTTGATTTTATACACGTGTTCATGGAAGTGATTGAAACACCTGAATTCAATGATTCGGAGGGGTGTCCCGATACTTGTGGCAATAGTGTATACAGTGGTACTGTATACTTTCATGTAAAATACTTCAATAATTACAAAGCAATAATCAGCTATGCATTTTAAACTCTACGATGTGTTCTAGCAAATAGCTTAAATTAGTCTTAAATTCCCTAAACGCTGCAGTCCGACTAAATCTCTTTTACTTTACTTACAATAAATGCATTAGCATACAGGACCAGTGATTTGGTCTTTGTGCAAATAGGCATCGGTACATAACTCATACCCATATTGCCATCAATGGTTGCCTTGGTTTTGCTTACAACGTACAACTTGTTTAGCCTTCGTTCATGACGGTCTAGCCGTTATGATCTTTTCTTTTTCCATCCCGTGAATGCAAAATACGGTATACAAATATTTGTTTATAGCCTAAACAATATCAGCCTATACTTTGTTTTGCTTTGTTTACATTTATAATTTATGTTTTTATATCCTTTAGAGTGGTCTTCCAGAGGAAGGCATCTAGAATATCAAGCAAATGTGAGTTATTTCCAAGCAATATGTAGTTTATCGTTGGGACTATTTTCGGTGTTGTACTTCCTTACGGCCACTAGAGGGAGACATATAATAATAAGACGCCGAGGAAAGACTGTTTGACGGCCAAACTATATTTTCATGAGACATTTACATGACCCACTCGTGAAATAATACACAACAATAATAATACACAAGGAGGTATATTAACAATACCACACAAAAGCAACACATTTAGAGCCTATTTATATTTTTTCAATAGGCTACACGAAACATTTTCAGGTTAGAAAAATACTAAATACAGTTGTTTGTAGAAGCAGAAACTAAATTAAAATACAGTATCTTATGTAAAGTTATCTGATAATATGGATGATTTAATGCACCAATCATTGATCTTTCACTACCACTAATCTGGACATCGGTTATGTATTTTCTCTCTCTCTCTCTCTCTCTCTCTCTCTCTCTCTCTCTCCTCCTAACCTCTCCGGGAACCATCACCTTATCGTGGTGGAGAGGTTTGGGTGCCCCCATGAACCTGAGGGCTGTGTTGTCT
>JAODTR010073234.1:0-12500 GCA_025399935.1 Amblyopsis rosae | reverse complement strand
CCAGAAGCTCCAGGGGCAGTCTGGACAGAGAAGACTGTGGACTCCAAGCACCAGTAGGTTGAAAACCACTACTAGAAAACATTATAATTAGTTTTAGTGATTTATAATGTGAGCAAAAGAGACATTTTACAATAATAGCAATCAAAACAAAACAAAAATAATGTTCGGGTCCCGCCTCTTAACATGTTCCGGAATGTCGGGAGGCAGTTTGGCCGGCATGCGATGTTGTGGTAGGTCACAATGGTAGGTTGCAATGACAACATCACGCCACGGTGTATAGCAGCAATAAAATGGAGAATCATATTCAATTATAGCAGTTGCATTATTTGCATTATAACAGCGCTGTGTCGACAAACAAGTGAAACACTATGACTATTGTGAAGACATAATGACGTCCTCTACTACTACTACTCTACGACTGATTTAATACTGTCCCAAGTTTTTAACTGAGAATCCCTTCCTTCTCTTCTCATTGTATATAACCTCTGCTGCCTGCTTCGTCTGTCCTGGCTGCCTGGCACTGATTCACTATGGTAAATAAGGCAATGCCATATTTCTGTGTACACCACCAGGGCAAACAATGCTGTTTGTCCTGTCAGTGGGGTGGTGGTGTCACTTGGTCTGTTTTGGGCTACACACTGACATGAACGGATTCTTCTGACTGAATATAGATAGACTGCACATTCCCCAGTTCTCTGTCACATTACATCCTATCTCGATTTAAAAATAGACATATTATAGACATATGCATTGTTTGTGTATTTAAGAAGGGCACTACTGAGAGAGATATAGTGTACAGCCTGTTTAGACTGACTGATACATGCATATGTTTATATTAGAGCTCAGGGGATTTATCCAGGGACAGGAAATGACTTGTTCTGGGTGCATTCAGGAATCATGGGGTCAGTAGATTCCCACAGCTTTACCAGTTATTAATAGAACGTTTTTAAAGAAACCAAGCAAGCATTTTATTCCCTCTCTATTCCAGTGTTAACCGCAATAAATCAGCTCGCTAGCACCCTTTTATTTCAAGTCTGTAATTATATAGAGGCCTCTTTTTAATGTTCTGTGAAGAGCCCCATGGGAGAAACGTCTGTGGAATTTGTCACTTAGATACATTTGATTAATGCCTGCCACCCAACTATGGCTCCAGACAGAAGCTGTCTTTTAAAGTGGTTTTGACCCTCAGAAAGAAAAATAAAACATGTACTGTCAAGTTTTATTTGTTTCATGTAAGCGTAAATGGTGTTCACACATCACACATACAGTATGTTGAGATACAGTTGATCGTGGTTAAAACAAAAAAAATGATTAGCTAAATATAGACATCAGATTGAATTCGAAACCTGAGCAACAGCTAGTTTTACTAAAGTTTATATCACTCAAATCTGAAAGCATTTTCTTTCTATTTCGACAAAAGATGTGTGAACCCCCAGTGGGAAGCAATAACTTACCTGCATGCTTCTAAACTATTTTGGCAACGCTAGTTTTACACATGAGAGAGGTTCGGCGGGACTTCCCTCCTTTTCCAAAAGTGGTGGATTTAACAGCTCATTTGTCTTTGGAAACTGTTGAAAGCCTCGACATGTTGTTCTCATACCCCTGGACAATCCAGGCAGCATCTGCGTAGCTCGCTGCTGAAGCTGGAAACCATGGGGAAGCAAGTGCAGTGATTTAAAGGCTTGTATTGTTGCTGTTGTCCCCGATGCTAGCACAAGCTGTTCGTGGCAGTATGAAGTTACCCTTGATATTTCTGTCTCACTGCAATTCATCTCCCAGCCTGTCCTCCTCCCATTGAATGGCTGTGGTTTGTGGTGGGAAAAACATCCTGTGTGTGTGTGTGCGTGCGTGTGTGTGTGTGTGCGCGTGCTGGGTGCAGGACAAGGGGGAGAAAGTGTGTGTGTGTCTGCACTTTTCTGTGTATGTTAGAGGCACACCATGTGTGAGAGTGAGAGGAGAAGAAAGTTTATTGGATATGTGCGTGTGCGTTTGAGTTACTGAGCACACACAGAATGCTGTGTTATGGGTGTTGGTAGTTGTCAGACACTGATGGCACTAAGGCTAAACTGGAGATTCTGGGTGAAAACACACACAATTTATATAGTAACGTTTCAAATGTGTCACAACCATAAATACTGTATAGGGTATTATTTTACATATACTGTACATATATACTGTATATACTGTTTTCCTTTTATAACAATTCTCATAATCATAAATACAAAATGACTTGAGTATTTTCTGTTGTTTGGTTTATTCAATCAAAACCGCAGCGCTCATAGGTTTACACCAAGTTGCAGGCTGTGCTTATGGAACATATTGAAACATGCCATAAAACAAATGCTATATTGTAGAATGTTGTTCCTCAAATAAAAGAATTAACTGAATATGGATCCTAAAGTCATTCTTTTTCAATTTTCTGGTATGTTGTTTTGTGTAGCACTTGATAATTGGCTCTGTGTGTTTGTAACCAGCTGTTTTGCTCTTGTGTTTGTGTGTTTGTTTGTGTAGACAGGAACCCAGCACATATACCAGCCTGTGAGCAAGCAAGGTACTGCACTGTATGCCTGTACAATGCATATTCAGTCTCACTATTATTTATTGTTTCACTCACTTTCTCTGTTTAACCCGCTAGTCACGTGTGTTCATATTTCTTTCTGTGAGATTGCCTGTCTGCAGACTATTTAGTCTGTTTCCATAATGCTGAATATCAGTATCATGCTAACAGAGTAGTTCTAGCAGTGAGAATGCCGAACTACACTGAAGTTTGAATATACTCACCCCCAGTAGTCAGTGGAATAGAAACATTTCTTACAGAAGTTGATTCATCGGGTGTGCTCTGAAAAATAGCTTTGCATCACAGGGTTGGTTGAGATATTTCTGTTGCGCGTACTCCTGTCATGGTTATTATCTCATAAGAGCTGACAATGGTTTAGCTGTGTAAATGATCTGTCTGATGACGGCTTTAGCCAGACACATGCATGAGCACTCAAGACAGGACGACTTATTCAGAGATTATTTCCCGCAGAGCATGCTGCCCCCCCTAAGAAACCCCCCCGGCCTGGAGCCCCCGGCCACCTGGGCAGCCTGGCCTGTCTAAATACTGGGGACAGCTACAATGACGGACTCAAGGTACGCACGCACGCACACACACACACACACACAAAAGTGTCTACATGACATACCTTACAAAGACACACACATGTTAGTGTCTACATGGACATACACGGTACCTTACCAAGGTGTGTCTTTAAACCATTATTTCCTTCATCTTCCGATGGCTTTTTTTCTCTGTCTGTCTGTCCTGTGTGTCTGTCTGTCTTGTCTGCCTGTCTGTCCCTCCTCCTGCCTTGCTGTTGACCCCAGCCCTGGCGGGTAAGCAGCACACTGTGTGTGTGTGTGTGTGTGTGACATGACTGTGCGTCATGTCTCATAGTCATGTTGCCTAGAGACGTCATCTACCTCTGTGTGATTACTTAATCACATAAACCACTGGCTTTCAAAATATTGCTGATAATCTATATAAACATGACGAAATAGAATATAAACATTAAAGATCATTTAAATATCATGAAAATATATTACTAAGTAATACCTGTATTTCAAAATCATCTTCAGAGCCACCAAAATATCCCGTTAACCCCATTGGAGTGTTCCTGACCATCACTTTGAAAGCCACTGGCATACTGTAAATCAAACTGTCATGTAAATGATATTCATTACATTGTGTACATTTCATAGGTTTGATGGGGGAAAGCGTGTCTCTCTCAGTCCCCTGCATGTCTCCACCAATTGATTTCTGAACTAACATGGTTCTGGGGCCGTATTACAGAAACATCCTACTGTATCTTAAGACGTGAGTTAGGATAGGATGGGGGGAAAAAAAAGATTTTTCCAACTTTGGTATTACAGAAGAAAATCCTAACTAACTTTAGGAATCCTATTCTATCTATCTTTATCTTTTCTTTTAGGACATCCTAACATTGGTTATCAACGTTTATGTCAAAACGATACAATAAAATAGAAGAAACACAACAACAGGCACTTACCTTTAAGACAGTGTGTTGGTTACATATTTTGACAAATCAAAAGATGTTCTTATTGGTGAATTCTCACCACTAACTCAGGACATAAAGGAGAGAGTGTGGGCTAGGATCTCCGTGCTCTGACCATGGTTCTGACATTCTCACACCAGCATTCGTTTCGTAATGAGCAGCCAAGTTACTGTTTGCGATTGCCACCTCAATTCAATTCCGTGACAGAGATATGCTGACAGATTTTCGGTCACTTCACTCTGGAAGTCTTCTTTGGCAAAAACTGCATTTGTCACTTACACGTTACACCTCAACCGGGATAGAGCACCGGGTCGGCCCCTCCAATGCTGGTCGTAGCTGCTCGGTTAGCTGTATGTATCATGGGTAGCCTGTATCTGGCATCTAGCGTTTTGTCAGCAAACAAAGCACTAGACTTATGGCAGACATCGGTAGGGTCTACCATAAGCCTCTCAATAAATCTGGATAGGATCTGCTAGGTTTCTCTAATACGGCACTGGTTCTCAAATGGAAATGGAAAGCAACATAGTGGATTGTCGATTACATTAGAAGATTCTGCAGATACTGTATACATATTATAGCTCCACGTTCACAGTAGCAGACATCTTTAACTCATTCTTGACTAACTCTGTAGGTTTTTATATCAGTGTTTCTCTGCCTTGGACTCCTTGAAGATTCCTAAAGGTACTTGGACAGAACTTCAACCAAATCGTTTTTTTTTTTTTTTTGGTATTATGATGATCTAGACTAGAGGACCTAAATGTAAGATGTAAATACCAAGTCATTTATAAGATGCAAGCTAGTTTCAAAAGATAAATGTCCAGCAGTATTTATTATTCAGGGATATTCATTGATTTAGAGGCAAGAGAGAGGGTATAAACAAGATTTGTAATGGCACACTGGCAAATTTTCTTATGCTAATTCCTTGAAGAGCGTTGACGTCAAAAGTTTTCTATGGTCCATTAAATAATCAAACTGAAATTTATCATGAGCCCAGTGTTGCATGAGGAGAATTCCTTCAAAGTAGATGTGTGTTTTCTTGGGCTGGTTAATGCTTCCATCTATTGGCCAGAATAAAACACTACAATTTTCATCTTCCCCTTATTTTAAAGGGTAATTTCACCCCAGCTTTGAGCCTGACTCCACCCACTTCACACTTAAATAACTGCTAGGAAGTAGGCAAGGAGCTCAGCAGGAGTCACGGAGGAGGTGAGGGAGAGGGGCTGTGTGAATGTGAGGCCCTGGCCGCATCTCAGCCTCCAGTATCATATGTGTAGTGATGAGCGTGGTTTCTCCTGGCGCGTCAGTTTCACCAACACGGGCGGGGGGCGGTGGGAGCAGCCCACCCCCGGTTAGAGGGCGTTAACATTTAAATGTGATGATCACGAGTGCACGAAAGGTACGCTCCTACAATACGTTAGCCAGGTCCTTGTACGATTTTAAAATGGATATAACCTACAGCTATTTTCAGCCCATAATATGCAGATTATTATAAACTAACAGCAGCCCTATTACTTAGTCTACAGCTCGAAAAACACTTTATTTCATGAATGAATGAATGAATTAATTAATTTATGTATTGATTCATTCAGAAGATGCTTGACAGAATGTCTGGTTATGGGTTCCACTCTGCAAGTCTAAGCGTTTACCCTGAAACATGTTATTTCTATGGGATTTACATAAAAAAAGATATATAGACATTCAAAGCAAGACTTTTGGTGGACAATATCTGAAGGCCATGATGAAGGTGTTATATGGCAGTATATTAATTAATTAATTAATTGCCAAAGGTATTGGGGTAGATGCAAAAAGGTATAACTATATACCATATATTGTATTAATATATTATGTTATCATAGGAACATTGCGCCTATGACCAAAATTCGCTGAAGACTATTGTGTCCATCACAGTCTCAAGCATTGCGATTGAATTGTCATCGGCCTGTTTGTCTTTTACTGTAGCCAGCCTGACACTGTTCTCTGTGCTCTCGACGGTCCAGCTCCAGCCCCAGGAGATCAGTCCGCCTCCCACCGCCAATCTGGACCGCTCCAATGACAAGGTGTACGAGAACGTGACAGGATTGGTCAAAGCTGTGATTGAGATGTCCAGCAAGATCCAGCCGGCTCCGCCAGAGGAATACGTCCCCATGGTCAAGGTACCAGAGACACGATTCACATTGGCGTTTAACATGTATCGATTATAATGCTTTGAAATGGAGCGGTTCAACTGTATCGTCTGGTTGTGTGTTTCAGGATGTGGGTCTAGCTTTGAGAACATTACTTGCTACAGTGGATGAAACTCTTCCACAGCTACCCGCCAGTACACACAGAGAGGTAAACACATGCACACAACACTAAGATATATTATGCCCTGGGACAGGGCTGAACGACTTGGGAAAAAAATCTAATTGAGATTTTTCTGATATTGCGATTTGATTTGCGCTATTTTTTTAAAGTCAAGATTTAAGTTAAATATATGTAACATATTTAAAACATAATTGTAATAATTGTTATACAAATATTGCATTTTAGGACATGCACATTGGCAATTTTAGAAATGTTTTAGATGTGCTCAAGCACACCTAAATTGCATTTCAGCATTCCTAAAATAATAAATAAAAATTATTCCGATTATTATTTTCAGAACTTTTTTTTGCCAATGTTTAAGATCTCTAACGTTACATTTTCGAACATGGCTTGCCTGTTAGAGATTGAACAACATATACAGGTACAGTATAAACACAGCCTGTTCATTTATATACAGTGAAATTTGTGATTTAGCAGGCATTAGACCTCATTAGACCCCCCCAAATATTTGATCCTAAAAACTCCCCTGTGGATGCATCCTGCTGGAACTAGTTCCACTGTTCCAGCGTCTGTGCACCTTAATGGGCGCAGTTCTTATTGTTTTATGCCGCTTAATGGTGATCTGCCAATCAGTCGGAACTAAAGCCGGTTATGTGCGCTGTTATTTACACACAGTACTTATCGTGGACATGATAATGTTCTGGAACTCTATCTTCCAGCCATATCCGTAAATTGCGGCGCCAGAATGCAATGGAATAGCAGACTCAGAAAAAGAAAATGACAAGTTTACGATCATAAAGTAGACTTATTTATTAATAGCCTCCTTGTCTATATGTATCGTCAAAACTAGAGATAACAGGCGTAATTCTACCTCAAAATAATGATGTTTGAGTGACTGTACAATTATAATGAAAGAAGTGGAATAAACATTTATTTTAAAGCACACAAGCAATCAAATCCTCTCAGCACGTCTCTCCATGGCCTGTGTATTCGTCTTGCTCTGGTGAATCTTGCCGTTGCTTGCTTCCCCAGTTCAAAGAAACGACCTAACTGGGATAACACTTGCTCTTTGCATCGCAGTGCTCGAACGGAATAGGTTATCACTCTCCTTACGCATCTCCTCCTAATCTCCCCTCAACCCTTACATGAATGCATATGCATGAATAGGAAAACGCAACTTGCGGTACTGTGTTCCTTCAGCAGGCAGAATAGCGTTTTATCTGTGTGGTCTTCGTACATACAATGCCATGTTTTTAGGCGCACAGTGCAACGGAATTACTCCTAAAAACGGGCGCTATCACTTTAGTACACGAGGCCCTATGTGTTGTTGGTTGGTTTGTTTATATTGTATATGTGTTCATCTGTGTTGAGCGGTGTTTCAGTTAGAAATGTACAAACGCACTTCGGAATCAATACATAAACGGCAAACATGCAGGTCATGAAACTTTGTGATTAAAGAATGAAATGGCAGTATTGAATTAATGGAAGTTAAGTTTGATCATTGTAATGCTGAATCCAAAAAGATTAATGTATCTTTAGTAGATGTACGCCCTGCGTATAAGCATCCTGAATCTAGTTGAATTTATGGTGAATGTTCCTGCCATGTCATTTTATCTTGTGGCAGATTGAGATGGCTCAGAAGCTTTTAAACTCTGACTTGGCCGAGCTGATTGCAAAAATGAAGTTAGCCCAACAGTATGTGATGACCAGGTATGTGCACATTCAAAGAACTATGCCCTCTCATACAACCAACACTGGCTTTTTTGGCATGTGATATGTTCAGTACAGTATATATACAGAATATTGTTTTTCTAAATTAATTCCGGTAACAGGTTAATATTATACAGGCACCTTTGCTGTATGTCTGATGGTTACATTGTCTGTGTGGTGTACTAGTCTCCAACAGGACTATAAGAAACAGATGCTGACGGCAGCACACGCTCTTGCCGTCGATGCCAAGAACCTGTTGGACGTTATCGACCAATCGCGGCTCAAGATGATGGCTCAGTCGCGTCCACACTAGCTAGACCCAACTGGAGAAGCGCTAACCGATAGGAGCTGGTCTTGGGATGTGACGGACATGCCACTGACGGTGGTGACACAAAAACTCTCTAGATACACATGGTGTGCTGCTATGACTCCTCAAGACATTCTGGCTCTGTTATTGACTATAGACAGGCGCGGAGAGGGTGACTGCATTGTTCTCCGAAGGCGAGGAGCGCTGCATGATTCTGACCTCCCATCAACCTCCCATGACTCCTTAATGGATCACAGTCTCTCCGACAGAGTCAACAAGGCTTCCACATCAGGGGCTTGGCTACTTGACAGAGAGAGGAGGCGGAACAACCAACGCAGTACTGTAACAGCACTGTGCTCTTCAGCTAGAGGGCGTGGTCTAAAGTCGAAGCCTTATTCTAGCGCGGTCCACACACAACCTAAAGACTGACTTACTGACTCCCACAGCCAAAGGTACACTTTTCCTGGTTGCAGGTCAATGGTTTGGTGCTGAATTGATTGGTCTGAGACTGGTCACCCTGGAGTCGAGCAGAGCAAGGACATTATTGGACTACAGCATATCATCATCAGGATACAATAAAAGCACCTATTTAAAGGGGGAAGATGAACATGTTAATAATTTATACCCTTTATCGACACATGGCATCCAATTGTGCTACAGAAGACAGGGAACATAACAGTGATGACCCAAGTCTAGCAGGACTTGCTCTTCTTCCACACTTTTCTCTTTGATCCTGTGTCTTCCAGCTTCCATCCCAGCTCTTAACAGCAGAGGACCAGAGGACATCAAGTTGTAGCCCCCCCAGCCCCTCACTCAAGCCTGATTTACGCTGTTAATGTCATGTGCGGGTGTGCTCTGACGTGCTCAGTGTTTATAGTTTATAGGCCCAGTTGCGTCCACAATTGTTTACTGTGCATGCAAAGCCGCACTATGCGGAAATAATGTCTGGTTTAATTCAGTGTAAACTAAATACAAATATTACTTCCCAGCGAATCTTAGTTACACCAACACTGACCATGGGACACTGTGCCGATAGAAAATAGAAGTCTATTTATAAAAAAAAAAAACGCAGTTTGTATTTTTGATGCCCAAACATCATGTAACCTGTGTTTCTTCAGCAGGCAGAATATTGTTTTAGCCATGTGCGTGCTGTTCGTACATACAATGCCATGTTTTAGGCGCACAGTGCAACGGAATTACTCCTAAAAACGGGCGCTAACACGTTAGTACACGAGGCCTTATGTGTTGTTGGTTGGTTTGTTAATATTGTACCTGTGTTCATCGGTGTTGAGCGGTGTTTCAGTTAGAAATGTACAAACGCACTCAAGAATTAATACACAAACGGCAAACTTGAGTTAAGCTGAGTTAAGTTGTAGTATAAATGTTTCAGTGCATATAAAAACCTTTCTTGCCAGCGTATCTCATAATTTTACCATTATTGTCAAACAGAAATACAGTAGTCTGTGCATGTAGGCTGCAGGATGTTGTTATAAAGTAATGATTGCTGCTAACAAAGTACAATGGCATACGCTGGTAAACACCTCCCTTTTCGCCATGCAGCCAATCATTTGCTGCAGTTGATGAACGTGCTTATAGATTTTGGAGCTGGTGCACGCGGCATTGAATCTACAGGCCTGTGCGGCTCTGAGTGCGATCCGCAGGCCCTACGCAGCCGCGTTTGACATTGAAGTATAAATCAGGCTTCAGTTCTCCTTTGCTGTCCCTCCTTTCCTCCTTCCTCTCCTCTCTCCTACCGTCTTCCTCAGTTCCAATCTCAGGAGGTTTGGAGGACTCTAACTGTGAAGACTACACACACACTCATCTAGTTTGCCATTTTATATACTACAACCTGACGGGTTTGTGTTGTTTTGAGCTGGCACAGCAAACATCTTCTTCCATCCATCCCAAAAGCATCCAGCTTACTTCTTGGAATACATTAACTTCAATTCAGTTCACTGTGCTGTATGGCTGGGCAGTTTTAATCCTGGCACTGACTTTAACAGCAAAAATAAGAAAACAAAAGTAGAGTCATTAATGAAACTACACATTCTCAAGGGACAAGGGGCAAACAATGGTGTATCCTCTTTATGGTTTTCTCTAGCCTGCAATGTGGCTCTGCAATACAAACTGAGTTTCTGCTTCCTGCACTGGAGTCACAATGTGCCCACAGAGCTCACTGGGAAAGTGGAAACACGTAACTGGAATCTATTCTCTGGCAGTTAGAACACTGAACCAAAGGGGGAAATGCTGTATCTTTGTTAATACTAACTGAAATAGACATTTTGGGGTATTATACATACTTCTCAATTAAATATACTGGCATCCATACTTGTATAGCATGATATACTGGTATGTATAAGAGTGGATCTGCACAAGAGAAATGTTCTGTTTTAACCCCAGTTTACCCAGAATTCCATGGTTAGCCCATAATGGTAATGTAATCAGACTTTCGAAGGGATAATGGTTTGATTATTGAATCTGTCTCCTGTTGTGTAAACCACCAATGTTGGTAGATTGTGATATATACTGGTGTGCTTCACTGGTAAACTGTATAGTGCCCCTACGAGTTAACACTGGTTTTTATTTTGTCTTCGAGGCCGAGTCAGGCCTCTTGTCAAATAAGAAGAATTAAAAGGTGATTAAATAATGCCGAAATGAAAAATAGCCTGTGCCTTTCATATGCTTTATTTGAAGACTTTATTTTATTTTTTACAAAGTATATAGAAATTGCACAGTTTAAATGTTCACAGTGGGTCAGTCACAGCATTTGCATTTGAAAAAAGATTTGTCTTTGGCAGTAAACATAAGTCAAATCTTAATTGATTCATAAGCAAAATGTGAAGATACACGTCTGAATGTTACAGTGCTTAGTGTGGTTACTGGTCTCCAAGTTAGATTTAAGACATGGATCAAGAAGTGAATATATACCTGTTTATTTGTGAGTGGGGTATAAATATTGTGTGTTACAATACAGTTGAGTTGAAGTGGTGCTCATTACCAGAACACCAGCTTAATTCTACTTTTAATATTGATGAAAATAATACTATATTATGCACCAGTACTATACATGGTACATATTACCAATAATTTATTCAATTAAATTTATATTTATATTAATGTAAACTCTTTCTATAAAGTGCAGCCCCCTTATGTTGTCTTAGAAGCGAGCTGTGGTTACCTATAGAATAACAGGTATTCTGCACCATAACATGTAATATTATTTGCATTTCCCTGTAAGACCAATGGCTGTAAAACAGCAGCACGCAGCTCTCCAAAAACATGCAATTATTTTCATATAAAATAAATAAATTAACACCTTTACATAGCCAATATGTTCTATGTCTTGCCATTGTTTTTTTTTTTTTTTTAAAGAAACATTTGCAAATGTGTATATTGGAGAGCTAAGTAATGTACCGCGGGTCTTAAAGGGTTATTAAGCAATCAATAAATTAATTGTAGTTCTTCTTGTAGAGAAACTCAATACATAGAGGTAGCTATGACTATTTGTGCAACAACAGCAGCAATACTGTACCATAATAAGACTACAGCAGACGTCAGTGTAAGATAAGTAGAAGTAGCATACTGGGAGCTAAAACCAGCATCAGTGTGTGTATGTGAGCAATAGTAGCGCCGCTGAGGTTACAGAAGTCACTGCTGCAGCAGATGATGGAGTTTCCGTTGCCGTTTGTGTCGACTGAGGCCATAGCAGCAGCCCCGCTGCATGTGGCCTTGCTCGCACACGTCTTCACAATGGCCTTGGTGCTACCTATATCGCACAGTGGAAAACAGAGAGATTATCGAGCGGCATGGGAATACAGCTTTAACATATTTCCTGCAGGGCCACGGTTATAGCAGACAAGTTGCATGGTTTGTTGAATTCAAGTTTAAATTGTTGTCATATGCAGAAAGCAAGTGATGTTAAATGAACTTTCCATAACAATGCAAGGATGGAAGGTTTAGAAGATGAAATATAAAAATATTAAGGTTAAATATAAGTGTATTGATTTAAAAACAAGTATACACAAATATTATTCTACAAATATGAAGAAGCCTCTCCGGGAACCATCACCTTATCGTGGTGGAGAGGTTTGGGTGCCCCCATGAACCTGAGGGCTGTGTTGTCT
>JAODTR010073223.1:0-15534 GCA_025399935.1 Amblyopsis rosae | reverse complement strand
ATATTTATTTATATATAATAATAGCTTTAATTGTTTATAGTTATATGTATTACTATTATTTATATTTAAGAAAGAAATACAAAAGAAATAAAGAAAGAAATAGAGGTAAATACACAAAGGAACACCTCTACTACAAAAGATTTTAGTAGATAAAACTAAAATAAAAGCATAACATAATAAAAGTAAAATGTGGTGAAAATCATGAATGAAATGACAATTACAAATTTTTAATGCGAATGCTAAAAATGTGAATAAATGACATTAATAAGCCAAACAAAGATATCAATGTTATTGCGGTGTTATTAAGCGAAACCATTATAACACTGACAAACAGCATCAGCTGTAGCTTGATAACTGCTTTCTGTTTCGGCCCATAGAACTCCATGCCGTCCCCTCGCCAGCTCACTGGCAGGAACAGAAGTGCAATCAGTGTCCTTGGTGCTGAGCTCCAGTCCGGCAGGATGTACCGGTTCACCCTGACTGTCCACAAGCCAGGGAGGACCGGTGTCTCCGCCGTGCAGCAGGTACGTCTGAGGCACTGTCTCACCTCAAATCCACCAACACTCATTTGGCTGTGCGTCATGGTATGTGATCGTCTGTTATGAATGTCCAGTTAATCCACAAACTATACCTTGGCTAGTGCGGATATACAGTGCTGGGTCCATTAACTAACCCATGCTTAGACTTTGTAAAACAAGTAGGTAGGCATGCACTTTATGAAATTGTAGTCTCACAGCACAGCATTTAAAACAAAAGACTGTACACAAACACAAAATAATATATAAAAGTATTAATAAGTACAGCAGTTAAAGTATAAATAAAGTTTAAAGGATCCATCAACAATACACAAGCCTATATAAAGACTACTGTAAAATACAATATAATGTGGAGAACATTGACCAGAAGTTGCAATAAAATAATCCCCTCTTCTTCGCCTGTTTCTCACCGTCAGGTATCGGTGTGTGACGCTCGGGTGTTTCCTGTGATGGTGGAGTGCGTTTCCTGCTCTGCCCGGTCTTCTCCCCGCCTGGCAGCGTACAACAGTCCCATCATCCTCTCTGGCCGCTGTGGACCATGTGATGAGCGGGCACAGGTCAGGATTGGCGGCTGGTCCTCATGAAGGGAAATCTTACATAAACATTGAAAACATCGCAAAAACCAGCAGATCTTAATCCTTAATGTGTTACTATGACCACCAACATTTGGTGGTTCATAGCTTTCCCAGCCTCTGGCAGCGCGAAATGCACAACCACAAACTCAGTTACAGTTAGTTAATTTAGCGGGCACTTTTATCCAAAGCCATAAGTACAATTTTAATTTGTACAAGGAGCAAGTAGTAACCTGACATGTTGTTACTCACAACTATCTGGGGGGAGCCGTCCATTTTAATGGGGCAGGCATGTTCAAAAAGTATGATTGGACAAACCTGTGAACCAGCAGAGTCAGTTAAATCAACTCTTGGCGAAATCCAAAATCATAAAATTGTGTTTTACAATTGCACCACAATAAATACACACACACACAATATAGGCAACACACTTGTTAATTTATTTTATACGACCGTTGTCCCTCCCAGTACCAATGGAGCGCAGAGGACCAGAACGGCTTGAGCTTGACGCTTGACATAGATGAGGTTTCCACGTCAATGGTGGTCCAGCCCCGGCACATTCGGTGGGGGCATGGGTACACCTTCACCCTGAACGTGTCCCTGCCGGACGTGCGCCGCTGGGGCAGCGCCGGCCTGACGGTGTACACGCAGCCTCCCCCCACCGGGGGGCGCTGTGGGATAAGCCCAGAGACGGACGTGCGCCTGCTTGAGACGCGAGTGACGTACACCTGCTCAGGTGAGCCTCAGAACATGCTAAAGGTATAGTAGGTTATTATAAGCTAATGATAAGCTAATACACTTTTTGTCAAATTCACCAAGTATCTCCTTGTGGCGCTCGGTTTACCGTTCGGTGCGCGTGCTGGAACACCGATGAGGTGCTTCTACACAGCCCTGGCTCTGTAAATGTAGGGTGACCAGATTTTCAAACCCCGAAACCGGGACCCTTAAATTTTGTATGGCACGTTAATGCACGCGCACATTAATGCGTGTACGCGCTCACCATAGGCGATTTCATCAGGATCGGGGACAATCATTTCAGCACTTCACATGTGCGTTAATGTCTTTAGCCTACTTTGACAACTAAACATGCATTAAGGGGTTCAATCCACCAGCTCAAATAAAAGTAGGCCTAGAACAATATATACAAAGGGTTAACAGCAGAATAGTGGGTTAAAATGTACTGTAGCAACAGCGCCTTGGACAGGCAAGTTTAATTCAGGCCTCGTTTGTGTTTTTATGCTTCCGCTTGACCTTCGATTAAAGCTGTTGCTTTGCTAAGCAGATCTACGCAGCTGTGAAAACGGTAGGCAATTATTAGTTTTTTAATTGTGGTGAAAATCCGGACAAATGAAGGTTGAAAACCGCGACAATTTAGTGTTTTACAGATATTTGTCGGGGCCAGGGACGCCCATCTTGAAACCGGCATAATCTTATGCAAATCGGGACGTCTGGTCACCCTACGTAAATGGGAACACAAAGTGGTGCAGACCGCACCACACAGCACTATCCCATCCCTGTGGCATTGAAGGGAGAGGTGTTTTTGTTTTGGTTGAGTTCAAATATCAAACTTTCTCTAGAATAACTGACTATACGTTTAAATCATTAGTTTAGTTAGAATGATTTGAATGCTTTGTCCTAGCCCTCTAGCTAGCCCACTAGCTAGCCCTCTAGCTAGCCCTCAAGTGCTGTGTGTTTTTAAGTTTTCTCTTGCATTTTTAAATATCTTCCTCCTTCTCCAGGCTGGCAGGATGACGACGGTGAAGCCTCGCAGCTGATATATACGTTCCAGGTGGCTCCGTGTCAACCCAGTGCCACTGCCTGCCCCGTCTACACTCTCTACAGGTTAGCTAACTGACAGATAGCGGCTGGCGTGGCTAGCTAGGGCTGACTGGCTTCAACGAAGCCTGCTTGTTCAGTAGTGGTCTCTCCCAACACCGGTATTGGGAGAGATCACTCTTAAAGGGTATAGTACGATTACGAGGTAAGATTGGTAACCTTTGTTATCCACAACCATCTGGGAAGCCGTCCATTGACACTGTTTAGACACGGGCAGGCACTTAAAAAAATACTTGGCAGATGATTGGATGAACTGACGGTGATTGTCCATCACTGTTGGTTATTGTCACACCTAAGCTACGCCTGTATAGCAGCCAGTACGATGCTGATTGGTCAGAGAGCCACTGTGGTTCTGACTCAATTACAAGCTGTCCAAACTGATTCTTGCGGCAGTCAAATTGACGCTTGCGAGATCGGGATAGTCTCAGGCTGTGAGACTGGAACTCCATAATGTGCAAGTAAAAGTTAACTCCACAAAACAATCCTAAATGTAAGTTAGAATGAGGTGAAGATTCCTTTTTTTTTTCTTGCACAAACTAGTACTTAAATTTTTAAACGTCTACTTCTGCATCTACACCCAAAGAAGGGAGGGATTTTGAATAATGAAGCTATGTACAGTATTTGTGTTTTCATGCAGAGGCACTCGTTCAACGTTTGGCACCCTGGTTCCTGTGGGAAGTCCGGGGACAAAGGCAGACATGTCAGTCGTCACAGTGACCTTGCTGGTGGAAAACCATCTAGGGGCCAAGGTCGTTGCTCTTAATAGGTGAGCGACTTACATGTGTGAAACGCGGCACATTTTGTGTGCTTTGTGTCAGACGACGTTATCTTTGTAATGTCTCTGGAACTCCTTGTATTCTTCAGAACCTTGACAGTTGTTCATTCTGCGAGTGCTGCCGGCAATAGCCGGTGGCTGAGGAGCAAGAGCCTGACAGAGTTTGAGGGTTTAGTCCAACATGGCAACCCACAGGACATCGTTCCCTATTCTCTTGCGCTTTGCAGCCAGCTCAACCAGGTAACGCGGAATCACCCTTGACACAAAGCAGTTTTTTATTTTATTTTCTGTGATAGTTTTTCCTATCCCTACCATCTATTGATGTTGCTGATTGAAAAAGGCAGTAAATGAGACCACAGTGTATTCAGATGCAAATCCCTTTAACACGTTTATTAATATAATAATGTAATTCATTTGTAGAAAGGAAATATATATAATAGAGTAATAGAATTTTGAATGATGCATTAAATGTGTTTCACTGGGACAGACCTCATTAACCAAGTGCATCTATCTGCACATAATGTACCTCCATTTATCCAGATGGCGTCTCAAGGGAGTGTGACGGACCTCAACGACAGGAGGGCGATACGAGGGAACGTCACGCGAGCCCTCGCCTCGCTCCCCGTTTGGTCTTTACACGACGTGGATCAGCTGAGCTCCGCTTTGGTCCTGGCGACTGTAAGTCCGCCATTGTCATCTCTGTAGACCAGCTTTTCATTAGCATTATGATGTTGCTGGTTTTTTTATTTGCATTGTATTTTGAACTTTTTATGCGTGTGTGACGGACATCGTCTGTCCCCCTCGGAGAATCGAATCCCGACCTCCCACACAGAAAGCGGACGCTCTACAAGACAGGCTAGAAACCCACGGGCCCTATCCTGCTTCGCCAGAGCGTCATATGAGGTGTCAGAGAGTGAGGATTAACTTCACTGCGCAGCTACCTGCTGGCCACCGTTGCATGTGCATAAATGTGTTGTTATTTTATAAATGTTTTATTAATTTGACTGTAAAGCACTTTGTATAACCAGACCTAAAATTCACGTTGTGAATCAGACCTGGCAACCCTCTCTGTTGGGAAGTGTTAACAGTTGTTTCCAGCTACCAGACGTAGACCTCTGATTTAGACACAATTGTAGATGATCGCCCTCATCTAGCTCTACCACCATTTAGAAACAGGCTTGACTTAAACGTCATCTCACCAACCCATCCTGATTGGGCTGTGAAAACTCTGATTGGTTTCCAGCCTTTAATCTCAGGGAAATAAATAGAGAGCAATAGTTGGGCGGAGCCAGGCTACTTGTAATCCCCTCTTGTCTGTGAAAGATGCTATAGGAATATACGTTGCTTACACTTAACTTTACTTCACAGCTGGACGTGTAGGACGTTTAACATAAACTGCTTAAAAGATGTGCTTGATTGTTTTGTGTTTTCTCTCCCAGGCTGTTGCCGATGAGCTTGTGTGTGAGGACTGTCCGCAGAAGGTTCTGGAAGCTGTCGGGAACATGGTGCACGTCATGGAGGAGCAGATGAGCGTTGGTGCCACATCGTCTGACCACACAGGAAGGAGCGTATTAAATGTGATAGGTGCGGGACGACCCCTGTCTGTTAGTATTGTACTGTGTGGTTTGAGGCCAGAATACTGGTTTAACTGTACATTGATTGATTGATTGGTTGAAAATTTATATTTACAGGAACAACGCACATTAATCAACATTTCAGTAAAAGTGCTGTTTTAGGCAGCCCTAGGGCACTTAGCTAGAGCAGAACCAGAGACACTATATAGAAGGACTTTGGCATAACTTACTGTATTCAGTGGCTCTCAAATGTGCACATTTGTAAAATTGGAATGTCATCTTTTTATTTCTACCCATCCAATAAAAAAAAACAAATCGTACTCCATTTTTAAGTGACCGAATGTGATGTACTTCGTACATAGGAACATAAACACAGTGGCGAACACCGCTCACATTAACAACAATGCGTTTAAACGTGTGGGGTGGCGCTTCGGAGGGAGTTTGTTTGCACAAAGTTAGCAAGCGTTCTCGAGAATGACTAAAGGCCAACACCCACTGAATGGGTCGACGCGCGTCAAGAGACGCCAGAGTTTTAGAACTAGTTCTGTTTAACGGCATCTGACGTGCGTCGACGCCAAGGTTTAGAACGCGGATCTATTTCTATTATGGCCGTCAAGCCATGAATATCTGCAGATTATTGAGCTCCTCCGTCAACATTTCTTTCCGTTTCGAACGTTGCATTCCTTGCCAAACGATGCTGCCAGTGGGCGTTGGCCTTAACCCTGCCTTCAAGTGAGGATGCTCTTGGCTGTGTTTCCTCCAGGGAGCACCTTGGCCTCTATGTCTAGCAACGTGACCCGCCCTCACTCGACCTCCTTAGCCGCTGTCCGGCTGGCTTCCAATACAACGCTGTCGGCGCTAGGCCACGCCGGGACCCTCATGCGCTTGATGATGACATCACAACGCCGCGGCAACGGGCCCTTCTCCCTCTCTACCGCTTACATCAGCGCCGCCGGTTTCCGAGGAAACCCTTCAAAGCTCCTCTGCGTGCAAAACAGCGGAGCGCATCAGCCGTCCCATCGACGCCAAGCGCCGTGTCGCTTTCGCATCCCAGAATCCCTCGCTGCTCGGCTGGGGCGCCGGGGCTCTGAGGTGGTCCAGGTTCTGCTGGGCGTGGAGACGACGACGGCGGCGGCGTCTGGTGGCTCCAACCCGCTGCTGAGCGCGGCCCACCCCGTGATCTCCACCGCCCTGGTCGCCATGGAGATCACCACCCCCCAGGGCCAGCCCATACCCATCCGTGACCTCTCCCCTGAGCAGGCCATAGGGGTCATGCTACCCGTCTCGCACCCCCAGGGGCTGGAGGGAGGGGGTTTCAGGGGCACCCCCGACCTCCGTCCTGTGAACGCAGGTGGAGGAAGGTGGGCGGTGAACGCGCCGCTGGAAGCCCCAATGGCTGATCTCCCCGCTGAGGGACGTCTGAACTTTGCTGTGACGGTAGCGGACTGGCTGGACGACAACGCAGGCTTGTACATCACCGTCAGGTTCACATTGGTCCCAGGTACAGTGAATAGAGGAGAGCTTTATCACGGTGACCCGGAAGTGCTAACGTAAAACGGGTACATTTCCTTCCTGTTAAATTTGTCAACATAAAAAGAAAATCTTAATTCACATTTATAATCTGTCCCAAATTCTCTGACAAAGACTGTCAATTTGAAGATAAAAGTACAACATAAAAGAGGGAACAAGCAGTGCGAGAACACGCCCACACCTGAAAATAAGTCTAATCAGCCACATTAAAACACCTGTGTGGACCCGGGACTTAAATGGATCTTAAACTGGACAGGAAGAAAATGTACACCTTTTCAGTATCACATGCCAACAGTATAAGATAGCTTGTCATCATGCATTGTATAGGTTTTCGTATGTTATGACGTTCTTAAAGGTATATTCCTCGATTATGTTCTAGTGCTCCCAAAATGTTCTGCATTGTGTACAATCTCACTGTTAGCAGTGAGGATGCCTTTACCCTACAGTACGTACCTTTTCACTGTCTAGGTGCTGCTCCGTTGGATGCAGGGATTGTGTGGATAGCGGTGAAATCCCAGAATTCCATTGTGAAAGATGTGGCCCTTTCTCTGACTGCTCAGACCGACTCTGTGGAGGAAACCATCTTTCTGACTCCACTGTGAGTGAAGGTTTTGCATCATGTGAAGACGATGTCTTTATCTCACTTTTTTTCATTAATTACAGTAGATGTATAGTGTCTCTATATTTTTAAATTCCAGTCCCATTCAGAAGAATTGGCATAAATGCTGCTGTATTGAGGATTAAGGGAAATGTGGTATTACTACCAAATAACATTTCTTTGTTATACTGTCTATCACTTGGAAATGCCCCTAATTGAGGAGTATGGTAACTGTGGTATTATCCAGTAATAGAGGACAGTTTCTTTGTTCTTCTATCTATCGGCGGCAGTAGCACACACCTTATAGGTACAGCTGGGTGACAGGTTATCGGAAAGTTACTAGGTTGCCAAGTCATCTCCTCCTCACCAAGTGTCGAGGTGTCCCTGAGCAAGACTCCTAACCCTACACTGCCCCCGGTGGTTAGATGGAGCCTTGCATGGCTGACGCCACCATCGGTGTATGAATGTGTGTGTGAAATGGGTGCATGTGAGGCAATCCCGTACAGCACTGAGTGGCCGGGAGGTATGTCAATAAATGGACCATTTATCACTTTCAAAACCTGCTCGTTCCCTTCCCGCAGATTGAACGGGACCCACAGGTCGCTCTCTGTTGGCCTGAACACGTCTCTCGCCAACGGGGGTCCTGTCCAGGTGTCCGCGTTTGTCTTCAGCTCCCTGTGCCAGTACTACGACGTTGAGCAGGGCCGCTGGAGCAGTGAGGGCCTCCGGCCACTGGAGGGCAGCACCCTCCACGAGGCACACTGCCTCACCCGACACCTCACCGTGTTCGGCGCCAGCCTGTTCCTTCACCCTGGCGCCGTGCTGCTGTTGCCGCCGGTAACGCTGCTCACGGGGAGGTTACGGGTGTACTTTGGAGTAAAATGTCCATTACCCATGACGATTTCTTTATGCTGGAAAACTGTAAAAACTAGTGTTGTGCTTCAGGGACGTTTCTTTTAGCTGATTTTATTTGCCAAGCGTGGGGTGGATTATTGTGTTTAATAATGAGCCATAAAATAACTTGTGTAAATGTGTAATTACATGAAGTCAAGTAAATTAATGTTTGACCACTGCACCGGAATATTTGTCTCATTTGCCAGGACAACTAAATAATATCAAGCCAAACACAACATGGCGCAACGCAACACTGCACAACACAACACAACACAACACAACACAACATCATTGTGTAAGGTTTGTCAAATGTTCTGACAGTGCCACCATTGTTCTCCCTCCACTCCAGTCGGACGGACCGGTCCGCAACGCGCTGGCGGGAATAGTGTGCGCGGTCCTGGTCCTGACCCACCTCCTGCTGGGCCTCGTGGCCCACAAGCTGGACCACCTGGACAGCCTGAGGCTCAGCCAGGTCCCCCTGTGCGGCCCGCCGGGCCTCCACCACTACAGGGTTCTGGTGAAGACGGGCTGGAGACGCGGCGCAGGTGAGGTAGAGCAGTGCCTGCGCTCTCAGTTGGACTCGGAGCAAAACGACCTCCGACGCGTAAAAATGGAACGGAGCTCTCATTCGAGTCGGATTTCCAAGTTGGAAACCAAATGTATCAGGCACGAGTTTGCCGACATAAACACACATGACGTCACAGCAATGTGGCGGCGTTGGAGCACACAGTTGGCAAGAAGCAACGGCGTCTTCAGTATTCCTTGTGTATTCCATAGACTTTATGTGGCGTCTGTGTGTGTTGTGACACAGTATTATAGCCTAGCCTAGTCCTTCCCTCTCTTTTAGTGCGATAATCTGTTAAATCAGCTGCTCTACGGTAGTTTAAGCGTTCCTCTTCACTAATGGCGCTGTGGACAAATAACCTAGTTGATAGCTATTGGTCCTTGGTAGATGCTTGGTGAAGTTTATAGACGTTGCTGCGTGTGTTTTCCGGAGCAGACACTGGGACAAATTTAGAATCGAAGTCGGTAATATTGACTCGGAAATATCGACAATGGATTGCAGCTTATGGTCAATAGTATGACTGGTCACAGGTTAAACTAATTATGATTATTTCAGCTAACAGCGCATGTCAAGGTCTGGGCTATATAAGATGGTAAGAGAACTGTTTTCTTTTCGCACACAATTGTTTGCACGGTAAGCTGAATATTTGTTCAGGATTTGGTCTAATGTTGATTAATTATCACTATTATTATTGTATCCATTTTGTATTACATACACTTGCCTTGCTTTGACCAGCTTGAGAAGAAACAAATGCAGGATTCTTTGCAGAATGTTTTTGAGGATGAGAAAAAGTTTGTCCATATTTGTAAGTCTGTAGGTCATTACTGTTATAAGACGGTCAGTCCAATAGGTCAACAGACAGTATGGTCAGTCTTTTAAGTCGGTGTTTCCCAAACCTGGTCCTGGCGACACCCTTCCCTGCATGTTGTAGATGTCTCCCTGCTCTAACACACCTGATTCAACTGAATGGTTTCTTATCTTCTAGGAAGATGGATAACAATCCATTCATTTGAATGGGTATCTCACCATGTCTCATCACCAGGCACCACGGCCCATGTGGGCATTGCTCTGCACGGGACGACCAAGAGTGGCTCACGTCACCTGCAGCAGGAGGGGGCTTTCCAGCGGGGTGGTCTAGACCAGTTTCACCTGGAAACAGACCAGGCCCTGGGGGAGGTGTGGAAGATCAGGCTGTGGCACGACAACACAGGTGGCGAAGAAAATCTCTAAACCTGGAGTACCACCCATGGTAGACTGCCCCTAGTGGCGCGGAGGTTGTATGTCTGGTTGGGGCTCCAAGCATAGTCAATCATTAATGGGGAAATCAAAATAAAAACACCTCTCCCTTCGGTGCCATAGGGTGCTCGCTCAAGGCCCACTGGCAGCGTCGTTCTGTGATGCATCATGGAATGCAATGTTCGAATCGTAAAGACAAATTGACGGAGGAGCTCAGAAACCTGCAGATATTCAGTGCATGTTTATATTTATATTTATATTTATATATATTTTATAAAGAAATAGAACCTCGTTCTAAACCTCGCGTCGACGTGCGTCAGACGCCGCCAGTGGGCATCGCCCCGTTAAAAAAAAAAGTACTAGTTCTGAAACTCTGGTGTCTCTTGACACGCGTCGACGCCTTCAGTGGGCTTTGGCCTTCAGAAGCTCCGCCCCCCACATTGGACACATTGGCTGTGTGGACACACCTGATTTGCTCTTCAGGGTGCACACAGAGTGGACAGGTAGCGGACCACGGGGAGATATTCGCTGAATTTGAAAAAGTGTACTATTTTAGAGTCGCTGACTCCACCTGTAAACTGTAGAGCCGTTGCGTCAAGCGTCCATGTTTGTTCACTACCTCCTCTGACTGTTTTGTGGTTCGCAGTGAACTCGGAGCAAAAACGGCAACTGTCTGTGAACGTTTGTGGAAAAAAACAAATTTTCTAATCTGAACGCACCTCTAATCTGAACACACCCTCGGCCTCCATTAGGCCTGGCGCCCTCCTGGTACGTCCAGTACGTGGCCGTGTGGGACCCCCAGGCAGACCACACCTTCTTTTTCATAGTGGAGGACTGGCTGTCGGTGGAGAGCGAGAAGAGCGGGGCGGTGGAGAGGGAGGTGCTGGCTTCTTGTGAGTCTGAAGCCCTCTGTGGCCAATGGCTTGGCCTTCTGCCCCTTTACCACATGATGTATAAGGACAATGGTTTACCACATAATGCATAAGGATCGGCTCGTATTATTAATTAATTTTCATCTTGTCAGTAAGGGCCAATTCACGTAAATAATTGTAATGTAATTGGAAGCTCATAAAGAGTTTAGAACATTTTAGTTCTTTTTAACGAGGACACGCCCACTTAAGAGACCGGAAGTGTGTTTTTGCTGCCGTTGAAATGCATTAGAATTGTATTGGCCAACCACAGGGAAAAAAGTCAAATAACTATAACTATAAATTGTGTAATGACATAAAATGTCTTACAGTTACAACTCCATCTTTGTCAGTATTCCAGTATCTTTGGCATTAATCCTCCCACCAAACCGCCAGGTCCCGAGGAGCTCTCTCGTCTCCATCGCGTCCTCTCCTCCCAGCTGCTCTTCGGCGTGATGGAGCGCCACCTGTGGCTGTCGCTGTGGACGCGGCCCACCCACAGCCGCTTCACCAGGGGTCAGAGGGTGACGTGCGTCGCCATGACGCTGCACCTCTACCTGGCCGCGGGGGCAGTGTGGCACGGGGCCGTCGGCACCCAGGGCCACAGGTGAGGTAACAAGGAGGAAGATGTGAGGTGGCGCCCCCTAGAGCTTAGGTCTGTCATGAACATGCAATTAACACGTGCCATGACCTTCTTTTAGAGTGATGGCGCCCCCTAGAGCTCAGGTCTGTAATGAACATGCAATTAACACGTGCCATGACCTTCTTTTAGAGTGATGGCGCCCCCTAGAGCTCAGGTCTGCTTGTACAGCTTGTTTAACGAGTACCATCATCCCTGGTGGTAGTCAAGGGTACTGCACATACACTTCATACACATGTAATTAAATAACAACCGATAATTGCGAATTGCAAAATCTACTGAGGCCGGGAACAAACACCAAACACTCTGATGAAGGCGATGGCTGAAATGTGTTGGTATTTGTTCTCACAACTGGATAGTTGTTTTGTTTTATTTGTGTACATATTTGTTTATGTGTCAGTTTAAACTCGTGTTATTGTGTGTGTGTGTGTGTGTGTTGTTAGTGGACCTGTGTCCGCCTTGCTGCCCTTCAACACAGAGACGGTTGCTATGGGGATGACCGTCGCCACACTAGTGTTTCCTCTTCAGTGTCTACTCTGCTGCCTGTTCCGAAAGACTCACAGCCGGGTATCGCTATGGTTACCTCTCTGCTTCCTGTTTATTCAACGCACGCGCACACACACACACACACACACACACACAGCATGTAGGATGCAACATGGCTGAAATTGTTGCTATTGAATTAAATCACTGGTGGGCATTAATTTGAAGCCTTTCCTGAAGTAGCCTTTGTCCTAATCAACTGACCTCTCTAATTAATATGTTAAAAAACATTGTCTGCCATTGCATAAAAAGCAGTTAAATTATGCTAGTTTACAAAACACGAGCATAGTAGCCTATGTAAACGAACTGAGAACTATAAATAGACTGCAAAAAAGTATATGAAATACAAACACCGTCTCGGTGCTGTATCGAGCTCTCTCTGATTTCCTGTATAGGAACGTACCAGAGCGTCTTTCTGATAATGAAATCTGCCTAGAATCAAATAGAGAAGCTCAGCTTCGAGGAGGGACAAAAAGAAAACCTATTGTCCCATAAACACTGAGATGTGTTTTCCTATGAGAAAAGCTATCGTAGACTGCCATTGAAACTGAAGGTCCGTGCGGGACTCAAAATTATGTGTTTTGGCCTGTTGTCCAATTAACGTTGATAGTGTCGTTATAGACACAGAGCGCACTTGAACCTCTCACAGGATCCCATTGAAGCTCAGCTTCAATAGCGGTCTATGGGGCCGTGCTTCCGTTAGACTCGTCAGATACGTGGTTCACGAACGCAGATATTAGTATTGCTAAATGAATAAAGGGTTCTAACAGGGATATAGTGCAGATGCAACGTTGTCATGAAATATACTTTAGTAAACATCAAAATATCATATTTTTTATTAAATTGTTGTCTTGGAGCAATCGCCTCTGACACAGACACACTCTCGCACACACGCACGCACACACGCACGCGCGCGCACACAAACACACACACACACAGTACAAATATGTTTGTGTTCCAGGTTGTCGAGGAGGTGTCCGATCCTCCCCCCCCGATCTGCCAGTCTGTGGAGATGGATGTCTGCCTCCACCAATCACATCTTTCCGGCCCCTCCTTCCTGTCTCTGCCAGACTCCTCTGAGCGAGACAGTCCCTCTTCTGTAAGAGGACGTATGCACACACACACACACACACACGCATGCACACACACACAGGCGCACACACACACAAACACACGCACGCGCACACACGCACACACACACACACCCACACACACATGCACACACACACACGCGCGCACAAATGCACATCAAATAGTTGGGTGTGCATGTGACTGAATCACCATTAGATATAAATAACTTAGCTAAATAACTTAGCTAACATAGTTACTGGATTGTAGTAGTTATATATATATATATATTATTATTTAAAGTTAACATTATATATTAAGCACATATATTATTACATTATTATAATAATATTGTAATTATAATAATAATAATAATAATAATAATAATAATAATAATACATTATCATTATCATTATTATTATTATTATTATTATTATTATTATTATTATCATTATTGTCATATTATTATCATTATTGCATATGTTTAATTATGTTATCCAGGAATGTGGAAGCAAGGAGTTTGATTCTGGGCTCCTGGAGTTCTGGTGGGTGTCTGGTCTGGCCCCCCAGGGGGGCGGGGCACACAGAGCAGAGAGCATTATGGGATGGCCGTCGTGCGACAGCCTCCCGTCAACCCATCCCACCTTGGAAACGACCCCTGACCTCCAACCCCGCGAGGCGTCGTTGGGCGGCGGCCGCCTGCTGCGTCGGAAGAAGGCCCTGCCACAGATCCGCCTGTCCACTCCCCCCAGGAGCTCCCCCCCCGCCTTCCCTGCCCCCATTGGTCGAGATCTCTCCGCAGTGGGGCTTTACTGCTACAAGCCCCGCCCCCACATGATGACAGCGGCCCTTACTCAGTCAGGTGAGAGAGAAGGATGCAGTCACCCCATCCATTTTTTTTGTTTGGGACTACATTTACCATCATCTTGTTACTGTATTTCTTAATTTACACTCATCTTGTTACTGTATTTCTACATTTACCATCACACTGTTACTGTATTTCTACATTTACACTCACCTTGTTACTGTATTTCTACCTTTACCGTCACACTGTGTTACTGTATTTCTACATTTACACTCATCTTGTTACTGTATTTCTTCATTTACCGTCACACTGTGTTACTTTTCACATTAAAGCTAAACATAGTGTCTGTGTTCCATGTAAACATACTGTCTGTGTTCCATGTAAACATCTGGGCTGTGTTCCATGTAAACATATTGTTTGTGTTACATGTAAACATACTGTCTGTGTTACATGTACCTGGTGCCAGAGGAGAATCTGTTGATGTCCATAGCATTAGAAGACCCAGTGGAGACGTCCACTAGCTCTTCCAACTCGGACAGCGGCCGCTACTCACCCAGAACAGCTTCCCACTCAAACAGGTGATTTTGGTGTTGTAAACACAGCTTTTTCTTGGCATATTGTACCAGCATACACCTGGCATTAGTCTTAAATCTAACTGGTCATGCAGTTTCTGGAATATCATGGAATAAAAAAATAAAAAATCTATTCCAGACATGGAAAGTCAGGGAAATGTATTTTATTTTTCGCTCTTATCTTGGAATATCAGGGAATTCTATTCGCAGCATGTTTACATTTTAGTTAGAAGTGGTATTACATTTAGAGATGTCTCAACAACAACTAAGTCTGTTAATGTGCTGCCCCAACACACCTGGTCCTGACCTGGGTCCCCCTGTCCTGCATGTTGTAGATGTCTCCCTGCTCCAACACACCTGATTCTAATGAATGGACAGGCTAACCAAGCTTCAAACGACCCCTTCATTAGAATCAGGTGTGTTGGCACAGGGAGACATCTAAAACATGCAGGGCAGCGGCCCTCCAGGATCAGGGTTGTGAAACACTGCTACCAGGATCAGGGTTGTGAAACACTGCTACGGTATCTGCTCAGGACTTCACCGCCAGACTCAGGAGCTGTTCGTTTTCCCGCACAGGTCCTGCAGTAGCTGTTCTCGACAGAGCTGGGACAACGCTGATTGGAGCACAGAGGGCCCTAGCCCCATGTGCGGGACGGGCCTATACAAGTGTCCCTCAGCCCTGTCTATAGACTCTGTGGCCAGCACCGTGCTGCCAAGCCCCTTGCCTGGCTCCACGCGTGCCTCTTCCACGACACGCATCGGTGAGCTGTTATCCATTAGCATTTACTCACGTCACATAAGATGTCATCTCTAGTCTCAGCCTCTTCATCAGCACTACGTCACATAAGAGACCGTCTCTAGTCTCAGCCTCTTCATCAGCAC
>JAODTR010073212.1:0-15534 GCA_025399935.1 Amblyopsis rosae | reverse complement strand
CCCCCCCCCCCCCCCCCCCCCCCCCCCCCCCCCCCCCCCCCCCCCCCCCCCCCCCCCCCCCCCCCCCCCCGCCACCCGTTCTCACCTGGTTCTTGCCAGCGTGCTCCATGATCTTCTCGTAGACGATCTCGTTCATGATCTGGAAGCGCTTGATCGCTTTCTTCTCTGTGATGCCAACGTAGGTCTGCTCCAAAGGCACCGGGCGGAAGCTAAGGAGGTCAAGAGCCAACAGGTTAGCTGCAGCGTACAACTTGTGATGGGGGTAACTTTTGGGGTTAACGGCGGTGAGCGGGCGCGCTCACCTGTTGTCGAAGTAGAAGAGGCCCTTGGCGGGGTCCACGCGCAGACACGTGGCCACGTCCTCGTAGTTGGGAAGCGTAGCGCTGAGGCCGATCAGACGCACGTCCTCCTGGGTCAGCTCCACATTGCGGATGGTCCTGGCCACCAGGGACTCCAGCACGGGGCCGCGGTCGTCGTGCAGGAGGTGGATCTCATCCTTGGGGGACACACGAAGATATCTCATACAGCCGCTGAGGGGCCGTTAATCACGACTACTGGGCTAAAGCTCCCGATATACTATTATATATATATATATTACGCATGCACAAGAGGGCTACCATGCATGCCGGGCGTGTATCCTGCGCTCCTAAAAATTAACGATACGCGTACGCATGATGCAGGACAGCACATGAACGTGAGTGCTGAATATCACAATCGGGCAGACCAACAGCAGTGTCTGAACAAAGAACAACAATAGTTGTTAATAGAGCTAGTCCGTAATTACCAACATTGATATGATGTCTCCATGCCGCTACACATTTGACATGTTGGTTGCTGTTGTGGAAGTTCAAAGGTATAGTCAAGGAAAATACTCCGGTTTCGGCCCGGTATGATTCGGCCCTGATCTGCCCCCTACTGGATATATTCTAAATCCTCCAAGGCAGGCAGGCAAGTATGTGAACAATTCTTTTGGCGACGCAGCCGCTTGTCTACGTGTAGGCTTTCCACCAAAGCAAGCATGTCGGGGCCTTTAGCCAGTGAAGACGCGCGCGCCACTTACGATGATGATGAGGCGCACCAGCTGGGTGTACGTGCGCTCGCCACCCTTGCGGGTGATGATGTCCCATTTCTCCGGGGTGCATACGATAATCTGGGTGGCGTTGATCTCCTCCTTACAGAGCTGGTGGTCCCCAGTCAGCTCAGACACAGTGATGCCGTAGCTCGCCAAGCGCTGGGTGACGTGAAACACAGTATACATTTGATCTGGTTCACAAGTGTGCAAAGAAAAATGCAAAACATTGCACAGGCAATGCTTTCTTGCCTCTAGATTCACATTCTAAACATTAACCTGACCAGGCTTTAAGCACAATACCCTCCCATTGTGTATTTATCACATTTAAATCTGTATGTCTGTAGACATCACAATCATTGCTTTTTTTGTTGTCCCTCTACCAGGGCTATAAAATAGAAGGGATAAACATTAAAACAAATAGTAAACATATTAGCTGGATCCTCTACTCTTCTAATTTACATGTAGTTTTGGCAAGTACACGTGTACATACATGGACTTTACCCTGACAGTAGATTAGGATGATTAATCGGTTTGTAACCAAAATTGAGATATGAAACAATGTGATTAGCAAATCTCAAGGCATGCGATTTATATGCACATCTGACCCAGTTTTGTTTGTAGCTTCAATGGTTGTATTTGCATGCCGTCCTTATTTTATGGTAATTCTAACTAACCAGCGCAGTAATCAGCGCTGTTTCTATGATAAGTACACGCCCACCAACAACAACACGTGAAACACACGGAAACACATTTGTGGGAGTTCTGTAACAGACGCCACACCGACTGTAGTTGTTGTTTCCGAGGAAGTTGGCGACAGGGACCCTATTAGCACAATATGTACATACCAAATCGACATGCTGAGAGGAAGCCAGCATCCGGTTCACAAGACGCATTATTTTAAGAAGTAATACACGTTGCATCTATGGCCTACTCTTTTACTGAGATGAACACTTGTTATGCCAAATGCAAAGGGTGAGTGTAATTCGGTACCGTAGTTGGACATGCTTCACGGCAATGAGAACATTACAATCTCAGGCAGAGCTAAATCAGAACTTCATCATATCCATAATAAAGCTTTGTGCGCCGCATCTGTGTAAATATGAGCACGCATCACCGGCTTTAGTTTCGACTGATGGGCCGATCACCCATATAAGCACCATAAAACAATAAGAACAGCACCCATATAGTTCCAGCAGGATGCGCCCACAGGGGAGATTCTAGGATCAAACATTGGGGGGGGGGGGGTCTAATGAGAATACACTAGTGTCTGCTAAATCACTAATTTCACTGTATATCAATGAACATGCTGTGTTTATATGCTCTCATCTATTCATTTGAATATAGAGCAGTTCCTATTTTGATGCTATCTCATGTGGTAATGCTCCATAACATGTTTTAAATATTTTTCATATATATTGAACTTAAATCTTGACTTAAAAAAAATATTGCAAACCAAATTGCAATGTCAGAAAAATTGCATTTTTATATTTTTTCAAATCGTTCAGCCCTACAGTAGATCTCCATAGTGCGTTCAAAATAAAGATGCCATGTCTCACCTTACTAAAGCTCCCCACCATTTCCTGTACCAATGAGCGCATGGGTGCGATGTAGATGATCTTGAAGTCGTCTATGTTGATGGTTCCGTCTAGGTTTATATGCTTCCCAATCTCCCTCAGCATGGCCATCAGAGCCACATTGGTCTTACCCGCTCCCTGGGTGCAAACAATATGTTATTACATAACATTATACGGTATTGATGCCACTGAAGTCACAGACACTGAGTAAAGGCACTGAACTCATTTACCCACAACCACCTAATGTTCAACAGCTCACCGTAGGAGCACACACAAGCAGGTTCTCATCAGTATCCATGGACGTCTTGAACAGCTTGCTCTGGATACGATTCAGGGTTTTGAAGCCTTCAAAGCCAGCCTGGGCATACTTGGGCAACTTCTCAATAGCAACAAGCACCTGAAAACGGCATGTACCCAACATTTAGATAAGCATTGTCCGCACAGTGTGTTTACAAAAGATTGGAGCTTTATGTTGCTCTTAAACACATTATGAAATAAAACATAGGAACCTCATCTTCAGAGAAGGGCTTTGGCTTGAGTGCAGGCACGTGGACTTCTTCATAGCCTTTGCGCTGCTTGCGGAAGGAGCCGTCTGGCAGCTGGCACCTCTTGTTGGCCATGAAATGACTGCCCTGGGTGAACGTCAGGTCCTCCAGGTCCAGCAGCTGCCTGGGAGCCATGGACTACAAGACAAGCAAAGGGATTAGCAGCCATCGCAGGGATATGCAGCAGTTCTTCACGGATCTCTATTAATATGAGAAAACAACATATTGCCTTTAATACTAATGTACAGGTGTAACCCCCCCAAAAAAAACACATTGTGTTAACACAAAGCCTTGATTGAAAGTGCAAAATATGTTGGACATGTTTTAATGGCCAACAAAATGGACAGCATTATTAACACTTACCTCTCCATGGTCAATGTCCATTGATTCCAAGTCATTGTCTACACGAGACTTCCTCACCCTTTCCCTGCGAGATCGCTCTTCCTACACGACAACAGGACTCAATTAGATATACCGTATGACATATAAAGGGTCTAATTCAGTACATTACATTAACAAGGTTTACCCGTATAATATCCTCTTTCTCTGTCTCCTGTAGCTGGTAAAGAATCTTTGACAGTTCCTGGTCGGACTCCATCTTCCCTATGATGCGTTCCTTCTCCGCCTCACTCTGGGCACTTGCCAACATGGTACAATATTGAACTGCAAAGCAGCAACAGAGATTGATCAGTGTGTGAGATTCAATACACTGACCTCTAGGAAAACTGTGGCAATTCGGAAACAGACAACTTACTCATGCGGCGATGCTGGCGGAGGATCTTGATGAAATCAAAGGTGTTGAAGCCCAGTAATAACACCAGCTGGTTCTCACATTCCCTGTCATCGCTGGCAGTCTGAATTATACATACAATTCAAGAAATCAACTGAAGCTGGTGTCTCACAACAGTCTATGCCATAGAGAAGTAACAGGTCTACAGACATACCTTGAGGATTTCCAAAACCTCGTCTGCTTTCTTTTGGGAAACAATGGCATCGTCGTAGAAACGGCTGAGCTGTCGCTGAAGCCAGAAGGCATCGATGTCACGAGGGTGTAGGTCCTTCTTTTTAGCCATCATCACATCACCCGTGACACCAAGCTAGGTAAAGAAGAGTCAGAAATGAATGACATGGCGAGTGTGGATTGCAACATAACAAAACTTCAGGGATATATTTTTGACGCTGATAATGAAACTATATCGTATGAAGTGTATTAAGATGAATGTCTTGCCGTACTCGTAATTATTAATTTAGTATCTTAATTCAACAGGTATCGATTAGGTCTTACGTTGGCTGAGAGAGTGCAGCCAACATTTGCCTCTTCCCCTTCACTGTCTTCATCTGAATGCTCATCTCGCACTTCCCCAAACTGGTCTTCATCCCCCTCCTTTAAAAAGTTTGCAGAAGAAGAAAAAACCCTTATCAAACATGCCTACATATTGTTCATAGATACTTGGAATTTGAATGCTTGTAGAAATTGTCTACTTTCATTCTACAGACGAGAATAAAACAAACCTCCTCATCAGATTCAAATTGGACATTTACACCATACGTTTCATCAATGTTGTCATCTGCGGGCACAAAAAACAACAAATCAGTGCAGAAACACACTGCCCCTGCAGATCAGTTGGCAGTAGGCATATGAACACATCATGTCACGGTTATCCTATACAAAGTAATTCCCAATATTATCATAATAACAATGAAATCATGCTCAAAACTAAAAAAAAACATGCTTAAAACATACATGAACTTGCATTCTATTTTTAGGGCGATAATAGTGCAATAAAATGACCAAATTGAGCCTTCAGCCATTTTGACGATTGACTTGAAAGTCACTCATTCACGCTCATGCAAAGATATTCGCTCTCATGCGAGTATTCACAATTACCGCAATAATGGAAATTCAACGCAATAACATGATCCAGAGAAAATCTGAATTTATATCCTCCCAGCTCCCATCTTTAGTTAGCAGTAAAAGACACTTTCTCCCAGTGCTACATACCCATGTTCTGTAGCTCTTTATCGCCACCGTAATCTGAGATCTTCTTGCCCAGATTGACCAGGACATGATAGCGTGTGTCATCGGCAGGCCCAAGAAGCTGCTCGACTTCGCGCCTCCTCTCCTTATCCCTCATCTTGTCATTTTTTAAAACTGCCAGTACTTCATCAGCTGCCCCGCACAGAATATCACGTGGCTGTGAGAACATAAGCAAACATGTCAAGAAACAAAGTAGAAGCCGTGTTCACTGATCAAGAGATGCTAGTGTGTTTCATATGTAAAAAGCTACATATCCTCTGACCTGATCTCCCAGTGCTGCCTGGATGAAGCTGAGCAACACTTCGTATGTCTCTCTGGTCTCTTTTGTTTTAGGCTTGTATACAATTCCCACCATGTCATCAATGCCTTCAGACAGAAGAGTGAAGCCCTTCATTTTGTTAATGTCATGCCTGTCCTCATCCCTTTTTCGTCTCCTGCGAGTGGTGAAAGGAAGGAAGTGGTGGAAGAAAATTTAGTCAGTGCAGCTAGTATTAAATCACATAATTAATTTAGTTAAATACATGTTTTTAAACAACAGAATAGCACGCGAAAAGCTACTAACTTTGCACGCCTCTCCTCCAACATCTGAGGTTTTGTTCTTTGAGATTTGTCACCCATTTTTGTCCCCTCAAGCTTTCCCACAAGGGACAAAACTTCTCCAGTAGGCTCATCTCGTCGTGTGCGGTCGATCAGAGAGCGATCAGCTTGCAACACCAAGTTGGAGTTCTAATATTAGAGAAAGCAATGGTTAGACACTAGACAGTGAGTGTATATGTTGCTAGCCGGCCAGGCTACAGTACCTACCGTATTAACGAGCTAACGTAGTGCATACGCAGCAGTACGGTAAAGTGCTAGGTACCGTACGGTACTATGATAGGGATGTAAGACAACCTGTCTGCACACATGACAGTACTCCTCATAGCATTAAAAAGCAATACTTACAGCTTTGTACTCATACTGCAAGCTACGTGCAGTAACGTCCGCCATGGCCGAATAGCTTCAGTTCACAATGCCGCACTTTAATTCAACTTCTGTAGTCACCGCCAAGCAAATTCAAAATAGAGTTAATGTAACTCTGTCTGTTTTATGAAAACGTGGAAAGCATTAAGTCCACTGGGGAAAAATGCATATAATCTATCTTTAAAAAAAACAACAATATTTCTGTAATAAATGTGCGTTCTGCATAGAACGGCACAGCTAAAGCTAAACACGAGCGCACAACAAATGTAGCTTTACAGTTTCCGTTTCCGTGTAAAGAATAGAGACAAACAAGAGCGTCGGAAAGAAAGACCAGGCGCATAGCGCCCCTGCTGTTGCGCTTATGCATATCAGGTAATTTCCCTTTGACAAATACCAAATACTTTATTATGAAGAACATGCTTCTAATATTTAGTTAAAGAAAAATGATTATAAAAGTATTTGATACCCATCATGCAGTAATACTACAGACGTTTCAAATTGTTAATGGGTTCTGCGAGAGTTGTGTACATGTTATGGGTATGGTGAGATCAGTCAGGTAGCACCATTAGTTTCCTGCAGGTATTGCAAATGTATCCCTGCATGAACTATTGTTAGAATTAGCTAGGTTTATAGTGATATGTGTATATACTCTATGTATACTGTATATTCTGTATATAATATTACACTACAGTGATCCATCAGTGTCTTCCTTATCCTAATCAACATAATCATCTTAAATAATCACCCTGCTACTGAACGTTTGTTAAATTATGGCTACAACCTCCTTATTGGAGGGAATCCAATAATGTTTGATCATGTTAAAGCAGTCCTATCAAACAACAGGTACAAGAAAACCTGTCTGAAGACAGGTTAGTAATAGTGATCATGACTCATCTGGTCACACTTCGATCTAACGGATTTACAATGTCAAACTGGTTCAGTAGCATTAGCCACTGATATTTCTATACTAAAAATACACAAACACAACATGTGAATATGTTTCACTGTTGATTAACAATATTAGGAACACATTATTTAAATTGTAATTCTTTATTCAGCTTTTTGTAAATAATTTTAAAAGGGTTCAGTGTCTATCACAGTTGTTTTTATGAATTGTGATTAGCTACATATTGACAAACACATTTTATAAATAAATATCACAAACATCTGCAAGTATGAATAGTTGTAATAGAGATATAACACGCTTTATAGTTTACAATGCATTACATTTTCTTGATATAACACATAATGATCCTGTTTTACACAGTACGTACACGCGCACAAACACACACACACACACACACACACATATATACATTCAGTATATTTACTCTATATATGTATGTATATGTACACACACACACACACATCATATATATACTGTATATATATGCTGTATATAGAATACATAATTAGGTACAGAAAACGTAGAAAAATAAAACATTTAAATTTGTGAATACAGCTTTAATGGAATAACATCGGACAGAAACATTACACGAAGAGGTTCTCTCTCAGTAGAAGTGTATGACAATGGGAGGCTTACAGTGGGAGGATAACATATATAAAGAGGGCCATGATCGCAGCACTGATGAGACCAGATATGGGAACTGTAACAAACCAGGCAATGAAGATATTCCTGAACAGACGCCAATCAACTGCCTTCCTAGACCGCAGCCATCCTACAGCAACCACAGAGCCAACCTGCAATGTTAGCACACATAATTGGATTGTCAGCGTTTGATATGGTTCTAGTCATATTTAGAGCCGTTATCAGCAGGGATATCTGTTCTTTGAAATACGTATTGCAATGTTTTTGTAAAACTGGTTTCAACCACAAGAGTACATCTGGACATAAATCTTTGGATTGTCTCTTTGATGTGCTCTAGGTAAATGATTCATGTGTGTTACCTTGCAGTGGGTTGTGCTGACAGGAAGCCCAATATTGGATGCCACCACTACTGTGAGTGCTGAAGCCAGTTCAATGCTGAAGCCACTAGATTTGAAGTAACAGAAATAATAGTACTTTTAGAGTTTTTTGTTATGTTGTTATGTTATGTGACTACTAAAAGAGGTTTTACAGCAATAATAACAGATTTCATTTGCACCTTTGAAGAGAAAATAACAAAATACAATGAATAAAACATAATAGTACAAATAAAGCCAAAGAGAGGTTATGTTATTATACTAAACTATGGTAGATATATACAGTAAGAAGTATACCTGGAGGGGGTAATGGGGGTGAGATCTTTCCCCATTGTCTGCATCACTCTTCGGCCCCACACCCAGAGCCCAACGCAAATACCCACTCCTCCATACAGGAGTAGCCAGATCGGGGTGGGCGCGCTGGACACCACCGATCCACTCTCATACAGTAGCCAGAGAGCCACCAGCGGACCGATGGCATTGCTGTCGAAGCAGATAAGACCGCATGACTCCTCTGAATGAGATGTGCACTCACTGTATTCCTCCATCCAAAGAAATAATAAACCAACACGTACCTGACATCATTCCCTCCGTGGGCAAAGGAGCCGAAGCATGCGGTGAGGATCTGGAGGAACTGGAAGAGCAGGGATACCGCTGGCTGGTCAACCTCCAGCTCGTCTTCCTCAAGAGGGAGCTCTCCTCCAACCTCCTGTGCCGCACCAGCATCCTTGACAGGCGCCCCATCAACCACCGCTGAGCTGTAGCTGCTGTAGCTGCTGTAGCTGTCCACTCTGGGCCTTGTCTGGAGCCCGTTGTCCTGTGGGTCTTTATATTTAGGGTCGCCGTGGATGCCGTAGATGGCCATGGTGTAGGACGTGTAGCTGTTGTTTCTCCGGATGGGCCGCTCCTCCGTATCGCTGTCTCCGATACAGTCACCCACTTTGGCTTTGTGAAGCTTGAGCAGCAGGTCTTTGTAAAGCCCAGAGTCCTTCTGAATTATGTGAGAACGTCCACTGTGGGGATCGGTTATGGTCATGGAGCCAATATTGACATTCAACCCTATGGAAATATCATAGACATATTCATGTTTAAGCAGTGTTAGTCACAATTATAACACATTCATAGTCAATTAGTAATTCTTTATTAGTCACTTAAGAAAACAATATATAAGAAACCATGACATTCACACAAATATGGATTAATACAATAGGATGAATAGGGTGGAATTTGAAGGGTTGCATACCATTACTGAGATCCATGTCTTTTGTGTCCAATATATAATTTCTGTCCAGGTCAGCCTCCTCTGAGTCTCCAAGTTTGAAAGCTGCTTCCTGATAGTCTATTGGTGTGGTGTGGAAATCAGGTTCACAATGGTTGGAAGAGCGCTGCTCCACTAGGTCAGGTTTGGGTGAGTTTTCCATCAGAGCTGTTTCATATGCGGTATCAGCCGTTTGACCTAACAGTATAAAATCAACATCTTTTAACGTGTCTGTACCGTCAGAAAGAATCCACTTTTTGATGGCATAACATTAATGTATTGTGCATTGTACATCTATCTCAGTTTTAAATGTACTTTTGTACTCACGCTTGATCTTGTTCCTGAGGTGTGGACAGACAACGAACCACACAACCAGAGCTGTCACCACGGCACATCCCAGTGAAAAGCATAGTGTACCCCACCATGGAACTCTGTCAAACCCCAGCACTAGTCACACAGCACAGGCACATAATAGAGGAATCTGGTTCAGAGAAAGTAAATACACATAGCCTACTCTTCTTTACATTTTTCATTCATATATAATCCTGTAGTCTTTGTATATGGACTCTGATTACATGCAAACTGGAAAAACCTGTTGTGTCTGATAATTCAATTAGAAATATAATATATCAGGTAATGACTATCACTGTTACACATGTCTAGAACATTTGTTTGGCCCAAGTTCCAGTTCCAAGAAATAAAGGATGCAATGTTTTTTCACGGTAACCACGCCTTCTGCCGTCATGTGCAGCCTCGAGCAGTCACATGATTACAAACTGAGATTCTGCATGCAAATGTTCATTTTCCTTAGAGACAACAATATCAGTAAGAGACAGACATGGCAGTTTAGTGATAACATACACCATTGCAAAAGGTCAAATACAGTTCAAGTTAGTTCACATTCAACTTATTAACAGCAATTCATTGTTGCATTCACTGAACCTGCATGGAAACATACAGTATATTTCTCTATTATTAGCATGTTTGACAGATTATTATCACTATTTTAATTGCAGTGACAATTTATCTTTTTCGCATGCAGAAAATTAACTACTAAATAGCTAAAGGAACTCTTGTATGGCCATACGATAAGCCAAAATAATATAAAGTCTCAGAGGTGGTTGTCAAAACAATGAAACCCTACTCATTATTTTCAAAAAATACTTTTTATTGTATTTCACTAAATGGATAATATGTAACTACAGTTTTTCATTATTGCTGTGTCATGTTGCGAGTAGAGCAGTGGATAAAAATGTGTGTTCAGAGATTGTTTTTGGAGTATCATGCTCTGTGGCTATCAGTGTGAGAAGTGTATTTTGCTATGGCAGGAGTTACGGTGAGGAAAGAGCCCAGGCCAGATGACTTCTCAAAAAGTTTAATCCTGCAAATGAAACAAAGGAGTGGAAATTGTCCATTTAATAGCCTTGTTTCTCTCAGATGGGCATTCAAAATGAATTTATACTAATTTACTTTGCCTGGCCCTTTATTATATTCATATTTTTTATTGTTTCATTGTTGCATTTGAAGCATGAGAGTCCCTGCGTATTATTATTTCATTTACAGTACTTATCAGCTTTAATTGTATTGACAGTAAAGATGAATAGCCTGAAAAGTATCTAAAGACCTGAAAGTGATGATCAATTGCTCTTGATGAGAGATGTGTACATTTCAAATATGTCATCATATTTGTCACATTCACCTGTCCTAAGAGCACTGTGTCCCCAGTGATAGTTATTCAGACCTCATGCCAGTCAAACTCCTCATCCAGGAATTTCAACTGTGACTCTGACTGTGGTAAGAGAATGCTTTGGACACATTATGGATGATGTGTGCGTGTGTTAGTCCTTAATGTCCTATACTCACATGGTGCTCCTGTAAACATTATGGAGAAAAGGTTGACCCCTATAGTGACGGCGTAGAAGATGGGAAGAGCTCTGAGGCCGTTGGGTACAGGGTCAACCTAGGAATGCATATGTGTGATCATTAACAAATGGCCTTCATAGCCAACCCATATGGATTTATGTACAGATGAAAATGCAGTAACACATTCGTTTCTGGCATGTTCCATTTTCACTTACTTTGTTCAGGATGAATTTGCGAACAAAATAAAATAGAATTCCTGACATGATGCCTGACAGTAGAGGTGAGAGAAACCATGATGCCACTGAAATATATTTAAAAAAACAAAACACTATTACAATTATGACTAATATTAGTATCTAAATAATATTAGTAACTATTAGTAATTACAAATGTGTGAGATGACCACACACACTGACCTATGCGGAGCAGTTCCATCCATTTGACCCCTTGGTGGCCTCTGGCAACCATGGAGAAACCAATTGTGGCTCCAACAATACAGTGGGTCCCAGAAATAGGGAGCTTCAGGAACGATGCCCCCAACTGCCAAACAGCAGAGCCTGCAGCACACAGACACATACGATCCAACCTTGTTAAACATTCAAACACTTCTTCTGTCCTAACAGTTAGCAGGGGCAATGGTTCCATTGATATAACAGTTCAATACAAAGGCATCTTGAATGTAGTTACTGTAGGAATGCACCTACTTACCACACATAGCACTGATGGATCCCGCCATTAGCACATGTTCGGAGCCATTATACATTCTGGTGTCTATGATGCCCTGTCGAATTGTCTTGCTCACTTTGGCTCCCAGCAAGCTGGAGCCCACTGTCTCGAAGATAGTGGCCAGGATACAGGCCTGTCGCAGGGTCACCACTCCAGAGCCCACAGCTGTGCCAAATGAGTTGGCCACATCATTGGCCCCCACAGAGAAGGCCAGGATGAAGGCTATGATGAAGCCTAACACTAACAGCCAGAGGTAGCCTGACATATCAGTCTGAGAAGCCAGAGCCATGGTGGTGGCAGCTGCTATGGTCGCAAAGGTCGAACTATCCATCTTCAAGTATCTATCTCAGTATGACAAAGGTTGACTGACTCAAGCTATGAGGTAGTGTGCATTTATAAACAGGTTATTATCCAATACAATGACATAGGATATACTTTTGCTCCTTACTCGGCACAATGCAGATATTTGCTCATGAGACAACACTTATTGCTATCTAGGTATAGTCATGTCTGCCGGCTTCATCATATGGTGGCAGAACAGAGACCAGGGAAATGTGTCCATGGCAACAGTCAGCCTCTGATGATTGACTGCAAAAAAACATGTTAGTGTTGTTAGCAAAGCAATGAAACGATTTATGTATTCATATGATACATAAATAATAAATGTACATAGTACATACATACACATAATACAGTACATAATAAAGTAAGCATTTTAATATATATCTTTGATGACTGGATAATAACTGCTGAGCAGTTTCAGCCATGATGTTAATAACTTTCTTAAACAGATTGATAGCAGTTCAGAACATTCTGATCAGTTTGAAAATAGCCTCAGCCTTTTCTGACATTAAATATGCCTATTTTACATATAAAACATTATTTAGACTGATATACATGAAATATCCCTATCATTTTAATAATTAATGTAGAGATTACGCTGACTAAGTAGGCTAGCCTGTGACAACTGCATAATAAAACCACTGTCACAAACATAAACAAAGTATAAAGATGAACAAATAGCCTAATTTGCCTATTATATATGCCTATCATATAGGAGATATTTTGAATGTATTGTCATAAAACAGCAATAGCGTACAATAATCTTCTTAGCAATGAAAGGCTGCCAAATGCGAAAGTAAAGGGAAACTTTAAAATATGATTAATTCATCAAAATTAGTTAGGGCTAATACTTACCTCTTGATTTTGACTGATATTTCCACTGCACATGCGTGGCTCTGGGTCTGCAGAGACGTACTGCTCGAAGTTGATAGCGATAGTTTCACTGCGCTGTCTCAAGTGGATATTGGTCCTCTCGGTTGTAGGCCTACATTTGTCATAAAGTTTTTGGAAGCTCGACCCTTTAAATTGGGTTAAATATCCAGCTGGTTGTGAGGAGGGGAAAGGCTGCCCTTCCCGTTCGATCATGAGACCTGTAGTTAATATGTACCTTGTTTGTTGACAAGAAAAAAATAATTGCAGGTTTTCAGGTTTAGAAAAGTGCGTGTTTCCCAAAATAATGTTTTCAAATAATTTTTAGCAGACCTACAAAAAGGTTTAGTCTAATTTGCATTCCTCCCACCCACACAATATCAGCTAAATAGTACAAGAATTCCTTTCTGAAACTAAATGATAAGTGAATCAGCATTATGGGTGGCATAGCAAATGTCTTATCCACATTTCCGTGCAGTTCAGCACACTGCAAGACAAAAGTCCAAAGCTAAGTTACTGATCAACATCTAATTTTCTATTAATTTTATTTTAATGTGAATTTCCATTACAGGTTGTAAGTCAGCAGGATGTTTCTCTGACCAGCCTCAAATGACACATTTCCACAAAAACTGCTGAAAACGTCCAATTCCCCAATAATGATTTAGCTCCTGCAAATACTGAGCAGCCTGTGGAAAAATGTAGCCTACATTTGAAGAGCCCATAAAAACTGATACGAAAAATTCGAACTCTGTGAATGTCTGCCTATATTATAAAATATTAAATTGACATAAACAAAACATTACAAATAAAAATGGAAATGCTTTAGACTGAGTTATAGAGGACTGTACTGTACAAGCTTGGTTGTACAGTATAATGCATTCATCACTATACCAAATCTTTCTTGGCAGACTTCATATCCAGCATTTATTCACCTAACCTCAAAAATAAGTCATTAAGCAGACACAAGTATCTACACTGATTTGTATTGAGTACAATTACATGTTTTAGGCATATAGGGATTAAACATATTAAACATCAGCTCAAAAATGATTAGAGGGTAAACTGGCACATTAGTTAAAACCGATGTTTTTCAGATGCTCTGACCACTCTTGACCACTATATGACCTCAAAGGGTTGGCAGTGGCACAGTGGGTAGAGCAGAGTAACAGGTGATCCAGAACTCACTGGTTTGAACCCTGTTAACTCCTCACCAAGTGCTGAGGTGTCCCTGAGCAAGACACCTAACCCTAACTGCTCCCGGTAGTCAGGTGGCCCCATCACCATTGGTGTGTGAATGGGTGAATGTGAGGTAATGCTGTACAGTGCTTTAAGAACTAGGACATTAAATTAAGATTACATACATTTGTCTGCAATTTTTTTCTACTAATCATCACATTACTGAAAATGTATGAATATGTTTGCTCTTATATTAAAAGTATACCTCCAAATAGACCAATGTTTCTGAAGCCATGAAATACTTTAAACAGGGCAAACATATTATCTGACTGAAAAAAGGAATATTGTACATTTGCTTTTTAAAATGATTGCACACAATCATTCCATGCAATCATGTTCTTTTGGGATTAGTGGATGTTGTTTTCATCATATACAGAATAATCTGTATTTGTTAATTCTAAAAGAAGAAGTTGATCTTTGTATTCACAACAAGAGCGAGGTGCAAGACGTTTCCCAGAAAGATTCACCAATATATGTGCATTACCATGCATTCATAATTACTAGTCCTGAACTAAAAGTGAGTTAAATGTTATTTTGTCTCATTTTGGAGGATTAGAAATATGTCATTATATATCACCTTGGCCTGGAGAACAATGTGCTTTTTTGTTGGAGCATGAGAAACAGTTTTACTAACAGTCGCATGTGTCTTCTTCACTCACTTTGGGCCCAAAGCGCCTAACAGCTAAGATTGGAATAATAGACTGGTTTTGAAATTGCATAAACAATATTCAGACTGATAACTCTAAACTAAAGAAATTAAATAATAATACAATAAAAATAAATGCAGAGAACATAATAGTGTAGCCTACTTATATAAACACTATCACATTATATTTAGGGGTCCAAGCACCGAAGGTGCAGGAGCCCTATTGCTTTTTAGGGGGTCCAAGCACCGAAGGTGCAGGAGCCCTATTGCTTTTTAGGGGGTCCAAGCACCAAAGGTGCAGGAGCCCTATTGCTTTTTAGGGGTCCAAGCACCGAAGGTGCAGGAGCCCTAATGCTTTTGTTCTCATTATTATTATTATTATTATTATTATTCTCCGCTAAAAGTGCCCATAATTACTCATTGACCTATATCTTCTGATCCCATGGTCCGAACATAACAAAATTTTACACCCACATTTTGT
>JAODTR010073180.1:0-15541 GCA_025399935.1 Amblyopsis rosae | reverse complement strand
ATAAATTTTTATATATATATATATATATATATATATATATATATATATATATTATTTACATATAAATAATATAAATATTTTGAGTGTATTCATTAATATTGATGTACGCTGGTATGTAAATGTAATACACTACAGTACTTATTGCTGACTGTATATGCAAAGCTAGCATACACAGCAAAGTCCACCTTGTTAGCAGAACCAAAGGAGGAATGTGTTGTATTATTATTATTAGTATTATTATTATTATTATTATTATTATTTTTATATATATAAACTTGATCAAACAAAAGCATTGTTCGAATTCAATGTCATAGGCTGCTTCGTCAGAAGCTCCACCCCACACATTGGAAGCACCTTGCGAAGTCTATGATTTTGTTGTTGTGTGCTGTTTGCAGCACTATTCCTATTCCTATCTGTTCCCATTCACGGAGCTAGGGCTGTGTAGAAATACCACTTTCATGCACAGTGGTAAGAGCAGACCACAAGGAGATATTTGGTGAATTTGACAAAAAGTATATTAGCTTTCAATCGCTTACTATACTTTTAGCAATAACAACTCAAAGATCTGTATATTGTGTGTGGAAGTATGCACTGTATATTTTGCAGTTGTATTCAATTGTATTTTACATTTGATTTAGCCAGAAGCTAACATTAAAAAGTAAAGTAGAAAATAAGGTAAGAGAGCATCACCAAATCCATTTAAATTGACTGATGCCTAGTTTAAATCCAACTCCATTATGTTGTCGTGGATGTAGCCAAGGGGCTTCCATGTCATTATCTCCCTCTTTTGTTTGTGGTGTTTTAAAGACTTTGAATATTTTAATTAATGTATTTATTCATTTTCTCCACAAGATGGCCTGTATGCTAATGCAATCTATGTTAAAGACAATTGGTTGCTGATATACCAGTGCATTATATCCACAATCAGTTTCCATCATGCAAAAGTAGGAAGGCAAGAAAGTGTTGGGTTTTAAGTCATGGTAATGTTCATAACACCTCATTATGAATTAATTAGTCTAGACAACACATAGAAAACCTTTCTATTCCTAGGAGGTAAATATTGTACTCGCTCAAAATATCTAATTAAAAATCCAATCCAATTCAATCGGATGAATATGCCATCATTGAGATGCAAGCTGTGCAGGCAAGGGAGCAAGATACCAGTCCATACTTCATTAATAAGACAGTAGAGATTACAGAGACTGAAGAAAATATTGGAGGCCTCCATCAAAAAAGACTTTACAATTGATCAATTTATCTGAAACAATGAAGTCCCTATAGCATAGGTTAGGTCACCAGCAAAGGATAAATTAAGCAAAACAAAAACACACACACACACACACACACAAAAGAGTACTGTCACAATGAGTAAAATGGCTTTACATGCAAAACAATATTAATCCAATCACAAAGAGTACATGAGCACTAGGAAAGAAAAGCTTTGAAAAAGGGCAATGGCCGGCATCTGACTGGCACCTAATGCTGACAGGCTGAGCGTCAGCTAGCCAGTGATAAGAGCTATCGTGGGTCGACCGTCTACAGCGATGCATGAGATAATATAATCTCGGTGCTAGTCGTCTGAAAGCCAGGCAGCCGGGGTATTGTCTCGACCGGCAATACGCTGCCTAACTCGCCATCGCTGGACTCAGGGCAGTGTTTGTCTCCAGGGACAATTTAGTGAGAACTCTGGGCTCTCTCTAGCTCTCTCTGTAACCTCGATGTCTGTCTCCCACGCTCTGAGGGAGGGCTGTAATGAATGTCTTTTGAGAGGTTTACTACCCTGTTAGTTCATTTGAGCAAAGACAGTTTCTAAACACTCATAAAGGGAGTGGTGAGGCGGACCTCTGAAAAGGACCATAACAAAGGCCGGTTGCCAGATCCTTGGCACTGATACTGTAGGATCCCTGATATACAGTGTGTGTGTGTGTGTATTTGTATATATACAGTATATATTAGGGCTGGGAGCGTTAACATGTTAATGTGTACGATTCATTTAAAATGTTTAACGCATTAAAAAAAACACTTTGTCTTTAGTTGCTTATAGGATGCCATACAAAAGCAAAACACAGGTATTATTGATGCGAATAACGAGATTACAGGCGGTACCGGTAATTGGTTCTGCCTCTGTATGCACGCTAGTGAGCTGGCCTTCTGCCATAGTGTGTGGTTCAAATGTGTTACTTTCTATACTCAGATCTGAACCATGGTAAGAAGGACCTCTGGTTGTTACAATACGTTTATCACTTTTCCTCCAGGGACACAAAGTGAGAAAACGTTTATAGATATACAATTATAGAAAGATAACGTTTAATTAGCTGACAGTCACATAAAAGAGTATACCACAAACATCGATTGAATTATAAAAAAATTCCTTTGCTCTGTCTCTCCCGCTATGCTAGTCGACTTATTTTATATTCACACCATCCAAATGTAATAAATGCCACTTCGGACCTTTCCCTCTCAGTTCGCCCTACGTGACGACGTTACAGCTACCCTTGCTCTAAATACCTGCAGCATGTAAAACCTGCTTGCATTGTTTATGTCTTCCCAGTATCTTCAAAGTGTAGGTAGAAGTGTTCTCCTCTTTAATGTTTCAAATTGTTGGTGATTTAACAAAGGTGTCTATATGATATTCTAAACATTAATATTAGCAGCAAACAACTACAGCTGGGGTGCAAGTGGTAGCTCTGTGATTGGCCTGGGTTCGGATCTGGCCTGAGGTAATTTCCCGATCCTTCCCTGATATATCTCTCCCAATCGCTTCCCCTCTCTCTATACTGGCCTGTCTATAAAAGAACAAAAGCACAAAAAGATAATTATGCGAATAATTGCGATTAATCGCAGCAATTTGGATCGATTAATTCGTAACTTTTTTTATCGATTCTCACCCCTCAGAATCAATCAATTCAGGTGTTCCAATCACTTCCATGGCAACAGGTGTATAAAATCAAACACCTCGGCATGCAGACTGCTTCTACTAACATTTGTGAAAGAATGGGTCGCTCTCAGGAGCTCACTGAATTCAAGCGTGGTACTGTGATAGGTTGCTATTAGTCCATTCGTGAAATTTCCTCACTACTAAACATTCCATGGTCAACTGTTAGTGGTTTTATAATAAAGTGGAAGTGATTAGGAACAACAGAAACTCAGCCACAAAGTAGAAGGCCACATAAAATCACAGAGCGGGGACAGTGCATGCTGAGGCGCACAGTGCACAGAGCGCACAGAGTCAATAGCTACAGATCTCCAAATGTCGTGTGGCCTTCAGATTAACTCAAGTGTGCATTGAGAGCTTCATGGAATGGATTTCCATGGCTGCATCCAAGCAGTGGAGATGGACGAGTCTGGGTTTGCCGAACGGTACTTGCCTGACTGCACTGTGCCAAGTTTAAAGTGTAAGGGGGGTTATGATGTGGGGTTGTTTTTCAGGGGTTGGGCTTAGCCCCTTAATTCCAGAGAAAGGAACTGTTAATGCTTCAGCATACCAAGACATTTTGGACAATTTCATGATCCCAACTTTGTGGAAACAGTTTGGGGAAGTCCCTTTTCTGTTCCAACATAACTGCGCACCAGTGCACAAAGCAAGGTCTATAAAGACATGGATGAGCGAGTTTGGTGTGGAGGAACTTGACTGGCCTGCACAGTCCTGACCTCAACCTGATAGAGCACCTTTGCGATGAATTAGACCTGAGACTGCGAGCCAAGCCTTCTTGTCCAACATATGTGCCTGATAGAAACAACGTAGGAAAATGTAGGTGGTCAATGGACACGCCTACTGTTGTGCCTGCTGTATTGGTTGATTCTGATGAAGTTGGCGACAGCCCGTATTAGCGTGCTTGTGCGCGGCCCTCCAAAGCTATGCAAAATCGACATGCTGGGTAAGAGAGACAAGGCATCCAGCGTCTGGTTCACAAAACTCATTGATTTAAAAAGTAAGACGTAGCATCTGCCGACTCTTTGACTGAGATGATGATGAACAATGTAATGCCAAATGTGAATGATAAATATAACTCGGTACCGGTCGGACGTGCTTCACGGCAACAAGAACGGTACAATCTCAGGCGGAGCTAGATAATGTGAACGATTAAGTAACGTGTGCCGCATCTGTGTAAATACATAACCGGCTATAGTTCCGACTGATTGGCCGATCACCAATAAGCGCCATAAAACAGAACAGAACTGTGCCCATTAAGGTTCACAGACACTCAAACAGTGAAACTATAGTTCCAGCTGGATGCGTTTACAGGAGAGTGTCTAGGATCAAATATTTGGAAGGGCCTAATGAGTGCCTGTTAAATCACTAATGTCACTGTATAACAATTAACAGGCTGTGTTTATACCTGTATATGTTTGTTCAATCTCTAACAGGCAAGCCAAGTTCGAAAATATAACGTTAGAGTTGAAACATTAGCAAAAAAAAATTCTGAAAATAATAATAATAATTATTTTTATTCTAAAATTGCCATTGCGTAAAATGCTATAAATCCATGCTTAAAGAAATGTATCCTGTATATTTATGTCATCTTTTCATTTGAATATAGAGCAGTTAATTATTTGACGCCATCTCATGTGGTAATGCTCCATAACATGTTTTATGTTACATATATTTTGAATTGACTTGACTTAAAAAAAAATATTGCAAATCAAATCGCAATCGCAATATCTGTCCGAAAAATCGCAATTCGAATTTTTTTCAAAAATCGATCAGCCCTACAATGAACCTAAATGTTGTGGACAGCCTTCCCAGAAGAGTTGAAGCTGTTATAGCTGCAAAGGGTGGGCCAACTCCATATTAAACCCTACAGATTATGAATGGGATGTCATTAACCTTCATGTGCATGTTAAGGCAGGTGTCCCAAAACTTTTGGCTATATTGTGTGTGTATATATATATATATATGAACTGACTCTGTCTGTGGTAGGAAATCCAGCTTGTTATTTATTCTTGCTCTTTCTCTCTTCTCATTTTCTTTCTGTTTCCCTCCCTCTCTCTCGCGCTCATTACCCATTAACTACCGTTTCATACAAAGAGTCTAGTGTTGAAATTGTATTTGTTTATAAATAGAAGTTTAGAAGGGGATGCATTTACTTTAGAAAAGCTGCTCTGGAATACATGTCATCAACAAATGTCAGAGAGAGTGAGTTAAATGAGACAAAGTGAAACAAAACTTGGAGGAAAGTTCATGTCAGCGTTCTCACACCTCTCCCAGAGTTCATTAGGCTTGCAACACCATGCCCAACACTTGAGTGAAGAGGCCCGCTAATCAGAGTTAACTCTCATTCCTATCTGCTAATGAACAGTGCAAGGGAGGCTGATGGAAATAGTGAGATTGATGAGGGGGGAAATGTATGGTGGGGGTTCTTCATTTTGAAGGTTTCAAATGAGTGACAGTCAACAGGGTTTCCATGAACCACTGCAACACATTTTAAAATTAAGATGAAGGTTTTGATATTATGTTATCTCAAGTGTTTGCATATGAGTATGTACTGTAGAAGAAGAAGAAGAAGATACCAGCCAGAATACAATTACACTGCAAATGTATTGTTAAAAATGGAACAGGTAGAAATATACTGCTGACAAGTACAAATGCATATTTTATATATATATATAATTTGTATTTTTTATTTATTTTATTTGTTTACTTGTATTTAATGTCTTTTTTTTAATATATATTTATATAATTCTAAGATCATTAAATGCAAGACAAAGTATACATCATTTCCATGCACAGTATACACTGTGACTTGCCATTAACGCTGCCATCGCCGCCAGTGATATACCATCTCCTTGCATCTCCTTCACAGCACTTCTGCTTTGGATTTCAAGAGCTGAACTATTCTGCAACATTTGTTGAATTATGGTTCTGCAAGTAAATGCTGCAGAATTGTGCTCCTCTTGGAATTGTTGCTCTTCACTGACCACTGGGAGAAGACCCTGCTGTCATCTGCTTTCAGCTCCGAAGACATACACACACACACACACACACAACATGTAGCGTACGCAGTATAGATAAAACATTTTTTTCAATGTGGTGAGATAATCACTATTGGTTCTAGAAAAGTCTTAAAGGTATAGTCAGCTATTGCAAGATAATTGTAAGCTAATACACATTTTGTCAAATTCACCAAATATCTCCTCGCATTTCGTTTTTCTCTTTTCCGTTCTCTGTGCGTGCGGAAAAAAAGAATCTGGTACTTACACAGCCCTGGCTCCATAAAAGGAATATAAACAAAGTGGGGAACACCAAAGCCGTAGTTTGCTTCACAGTTCTCTGAACAAAGACTTCTTCCTCCATCATTGGTGCATTACCGCCATTTAGCAAAGTCATACAGTAATGTTATTAAAACATTAACGCATTTTTAGAATTGTAATGGAAAGTGTTTAGGTGGCAAAGATACTGCTGGAATTAAAACAGCATTCAGCATTTTACAAATGAAGAAACAAATCAAAGTTACAGATGACTGTGGACCAGATGCTGCTAAAATGATAGGTAAGAGACAGATAGAGAGGCAAGACAGACAAGTGGGCTCCCAATACAGTATCTACATGCCAATTGCCTTGGTGCGATTTGGGTCCAGCGAGTACCTCAGAGCCTTCTCTCATCCAGGCCTCGCCATCCAATCTGCTGCCTCTGGGCATCAAGGCCCAGCCCTGGCCTCAGGGCTCCAGGCTCAGGGCTTTGGACTCGGGCTAGGCTAGAAGACGTTCTGGATGACTTCCATATCTCATTAACCTTGGGCTGAGGGCCTAGAATTAGATCAGCACCTCCCCAAAGGCCTTTGAGTCAGTATAATGTTCTCTAGGTTGAGTCCTTCACAGTTGTGTGAATGACTCCTTACAGAAATACATACGCTAATAAATGCAGACAGGCATGTCTGTATGTACACAGAAACACAAATGTTTGCTACGGTGCTCGTATTCACTTGTCAAGGCCCTTGATCTTTGCCAGCCTGACATGCAAGCTATAGCATACTCTTTCCCATTAACTAAAAGTGAATGTAACGAATATGTAGAAAATTACTCCTATAATTGACCAACTGTTTGGTGTAGTGCAGAAGTACTACTTCAACTGAGAATACACATTAATTGTTTCAATAAATCACTATTTAAACATTCATATTTCATTGCAAATTAATATGCAAATGTTTTTCTAGTGAAAATCTGATCATATTCCATAGATTGTCTGGTTTGATTCTTGTTCATCTAAAAAAAATATGTGTGTGTGTGTCCATCACATAACCTGACATGCCAGATTAATTGTTGTCACAACTCCATCTGGGGAGCCGTCCATTTAAACTGTTTGTAAAGGGTATGCTACTTCCAAAAAAATACTTTGCAGTTGATTGGATGAACAATCTGGTTGTTTTTGCTGCCGGCACACCTAAACCACGCTCGTGTGGATATCAACACAGGCACCATTAGGTTTTGGTTGTGGGGCAGGGGAGAGGTGCGAGTGACGGCTTTCGACTCAAGGACATGCATGTGCCAGGGGTTAATGTGCAGTGACAGCCTTGGCCTGCCAAAGGGAGCATTGCTCATACAAACACAGATAGCATCTCTGTGTTACCCTGCATGTGACACGCACCACCTCCATCTGATCAGTCAATGGATCCAGGCTCCCCTTCCGGTTCTTCAGCTCTATTTATCACGAGGCACGATGGAGACACAAAAAGACCCTCTTCCAGGTGAAGCCCTTCAAACAGCACAGCTTGTGTTACCGTGTTAAATCGATGTGCTCGGTGACATCAGGCAGAAATGGGATTCTCACAGGGCAGGAGTCTTTTCACTCTCTCACCGTATGCATCTCATTCACTCGCTCGCTGTCCCTGTCTGTGACTCTCCTTTTCTCTTGTCCTTTGTCTCTGTGGATTTGTCTGTGTCCGTGTGGCACGAGAGTGTTTTGGAGGTCGAGATATACGTGGGGACGAGGTCCCCTGGCAGGCAAAGTGACGCGTTGTAGCCGACAGCGAGGCTCGGACACTGTGAATTTGAGACGTCCACGAGTAGCAGCGGGAGGACCTTGTCTTTAGAGAGCAGACGGTCTCAAGACATGGAGAGAAAAGGGAATAAGTCAGTTTGAGGGAGAAAACATTGAAAAGCTGATAGATGGGCTTGCACTCCATAGTATCATCCTGCCTCCATTTCAGCACATTTTCCTCACCTCTAAATTATTCATTAACAGTTTAATATCAGCAATACATATAAATTAGGCATTAAAGTTTCCATCAATGTTTTTTTTCTTCTCACATATATGCCATGATGATGTGTCTAGTGTTAACAGTATACAGGGCATACTGTGAAGAGAGGTGAGGAGTTAAAATTTACTTTAAGGCATTAAGAATTGTAAGTACACATTAGACATTCCTTGAATACATTATTTTCATGGATATTTACCGTTGATATGCCTTTTGTATTTAGTTCGTTTTGCAAATTACAAATAGGAATTAATAACAATGTAGAGGCATTGGGGAAATAGCAGAAAAAGTGAAATTTGCTGTAATTTCATACAACCAAATTTTGTCTTTATCTCAATGCCCCCTTCCCCCCTCCTCCTTCCCTTCCCCCCACACAGCTTGCCACCCGGGCTTCTACAAGGCATTTGCAGGCAACGTCAAGTGTTCAAAGTGTCCGCTGCACAGTTTTAGTTATGGTGATGGCGCCACTATCTGCCGCTGTGAGAAAGGCTTCTTCAGGGCAGAGAAAGACCCCCCTACAATGGCCTGCACACGTGAGTATGCTAGCACCTTAGCTGACCTGAACTGTAGGTTGAGGTTTGACCAAGCGTAAACACAATTAATGCTTAAGCACTCCTGGTTAGATGCCATCTGCATTTCGTTGCTTTGTAAAATACCTGTTATATTTGCAATGACAATAAAGTTGAATACGAATAAGAGATAATCATGACATTAACATGATGTTTATTTATATATTATTTGGATGCTTTCACATGAAATTTAACCACTTACTTATATTTGATGTTTGTTGTATAGGAAACAGTATATACAGTAGCAAGTTACCCTGGCACATTATTGGTTTTACCAAGCAGTTGTGTCTGATGGAAAGTTAACAGGCATCCATTGAACAGTGACCAGTAATGTCTTATTAGTGTCCCACTTTCACACTACATGTCATCAGTTCTGAAAATGAACAATAAATCAGACATTATTCTGATTTTCAAATACAGGCTCTTGTCATCAAGCAAATTAACTAGATGCCATGACTGACCCTGATATTTTCTGACACAAATGGTTGTGAACGTACTGATTAGAAAGACTGATTAGAATAACTTGTGCAGTATGAAGTGAATGTTCTCATAAATATGTATTTATGTCCATGGAGGTGCCTAAAGCGATACAGTCAAGAATGTTGCATTCAATGGTTATTACAAGTTGAGTTTGGGCTGTACGACAGTATGTATTGAAGTATGGGTACTATATTTAGTTGTGTTTTCCTAAGCGATTCAGTTTTGACGAATATGGTATTCTAATACATTGCTCAAAGTTGTATGTAGGGGCTCTAAAGAAAGAAATACATGAAAAGACTTGAACTCTGAGTTAAGGTTGATGTACCATCCAAATACACATTGGCTGCTATCTCAATCTACAATATAAAGCAGGTTATTGTAACTACCCAGTATCTGTTGAACACATTACCCTTAATCCGCTCTTATGGCTAAAGTCCATTTCTGTTATCAAACAACACTTTTCTTGGATGCCCATTATGAATACATAAAATTTGTATTTTTTATTTGCATATGTCTGACAGAAGGGGTGAGCTATTATCCCAAGAATTGGTAGATTATTTCAGGTCTTATTCAGGTCTTAGGGTGTTTGACAAAGGAGAGTGATTTCACCGTGGCCTCAGCTCTATTCATTGCCAGGCCTGATCTGGTGTGAAACTGTACATTGAAAAAGTCCCAAGATTAATTATGTGGCTTTGTTCGGCTTCTCTTCTTCATCGATGATTCACGGGCTGTTATTACGACTTCATATTTGCATTTAATGACGGTGTAACTGGACTAATTCCTATTTAATTTAAAAGCCATTTAGCCGTCACCCAAACAGACTGCGGTGGCGCCTGAGTGCTCTCCCAAGGGGAGCATGTATTTGTCTTTTGAGGATGTGACAAAGCAAAGTTAGCATTGCCTACAGCATAGACCATGTCTATAGGAGGTAATCCTTTCTTATCTTAATGTTTGACAATGAACGTTGATGGCCGGCTAGAGAGCTCTATTGCTTGGTTGTTTCATATTCAGGACTAATCACCAGCTAAATCATCAACTCATGACTTCCTCCTGTGTTATCCCAGAGTACTACTCTACATGCATACCAATAGTTCAGTAATACTGTAGAAAATCACTGCACATCAGAGCACTTTTTTGGATATATTAACATTGGCTACCTTGTCAATACCCGCCTACTGTACTTGACAGTAGAGGTATTTTGATTGACAATATGCACGATGGCCAACTACATAAATCATTGAACAAAGCAGATTTTACACTGCTCATTACTTGTCACTTGTTAATGTGTTGGGAAACTAGATGACTGATGACGAGTCTGCCTGTTTGCAGGTCATGGTTACTGATTAAAATGTAACCTGGATAAAAAGTAGAAATAATTAATCATTAAAGAACTGCACTAGCATCGCTTATCAGAATTACATATAGGACTACAGCAGTGGTTTTTAACCTTTATTGGGCCAGTTCCCCCTTATACATTATGCGCATTATGCAGTGAAATGGCATTTAGCAGATTTTTGAATGTAGTTTGATATGGCATTGTTTTGAGCCATTCTAGACAAAATAATCCTCTGTCATGTTCCAGAAAAGATGAAGAGTTCTAATTTCCATCCATCCAGTGACGGAGTTCAGCAACAACCATAGATGGCAGGGTAGATGCTCTCTGCATCTTCACCTTCCTCCTAATTTATGCTTGTAACTTGCGCGCTATAATTGGATGAAAATGTTATCATTCTTATTTACACTGCATCTCTGGCATCATACAGATTCATATAATTCTTAAATTGAATGCATGGAAGATGGTTTCAGAGACCACTGAATAGGATCACGTGAGAGTGATTCAGGCAAAACGTGAAAATATAGGCAACAAATGCATGACATGATCTTATTTATAGGACATGATACTATTTATATAGGAAACACTCCATCCTAAAAGTAAATTTTTGCAGGAATTCAGCCCATGTTTGCTGTCATTTTACTTTGTCGCTGGGAAAATAGGAAGACATGTCTCCCCCAAGCAACACTAAAAGTGACCTCGCCATTGGGCAATTTGTGTATCTTGAGTATGTACTGTATTATATAGTCTATAGCCATCTGTAGCATATTAATCTGACATTAATTAGCTAACAATGCCAAGGTACAAACCTAATTCATAAACATGCTTTAATTTTCCAAACATGCTGACCTGACGTCTCTATAGCTCCACTGCCTGGTACTGCCCCATCTCCGGGCTGATGATGTCTAGCTTCCTCACTTGGATTTGGTCTAAAAATGCATTCTGTTTTCTTATTTGGACATTTTAGGCTTAGAATGCTCGGTTTTAGCTCAGATTTTTTCCAAACCTCCTTTTTCTCATCCTTTCATACTCATTCAAATTTAAAAGAGCTCAATATTCCTTGGTTGCATTTCTATAGTAAATATGGGTAACACTCGATTGTTAAACATTTTACTTTAATCCAACAAATGAATTGGCCGAACCCGGAAGATGAGGAACTATTGCCCAATGGTCCGGGTCTTGATTCTCGCCCCCCCTTTCCAAAATATTGCTTCCAGCACCTCCATCCATCCAATGAACGCCCCCTGGGGGGAACGGTACCGCCCACGTTGAGAAACACTAGCCTACAGTCTTGTGAGTGACAATGCAAGCATCCAATGAAAATCGACCCCATTTCTTGATAGTGCTTGCACGGCCTCATGTACAGTATCAGTGTTCAACATGAGTTGCTTACAGTGTGTGAAATAGTGCTAATGAAGGGAAGACACTGAGAACATTAACACGCTAACCTATCGATCTGACCTTTAGTTTGCATCAGGAATATGTTTGCATTCAAAACAGATTTTGGCTTAATTGGAGTGTGTATTCTGTCACAACCAAAGCTTGTAAGATGTTGTGCACACACTGAAGGGGAAAAAAATGCATCTGGGATAGAAATGGCTTGAACACAGGGAGGAACCAATACAAAGGTAAGAATGGCACGAGACACGGGGGCGAGATAGAAATGTTGTGTACAAGAAAGAGGGAATATGAAGGGAAGAACTTAAGGCTAGATGGATAGAGATAGAGAGAGAGAAAGAGAGAGAGAGAGCAAGAGAGAGAGAGAGAGAGAGAGAGACATACAAGAGGCAGAGCGGTGATCCCAGTCTCTTCTGGGAGGAGAATGGGAGGTGATTGATGGCGATGTGGAGGGGAGGGGTGCTGGGCGGTGGGGGTGGACACTCCATGATGGAGACAATGGAGGGGAGAGATAAGCTCTTAGAAAGGGAACGCGGCGGTGAGAGCGAATGGACAGGCGCTGACACAAGTTGGAGAGGGGTGGGCGGAGCCATCCTGTCCAGAGAGATTTTGACAAAGGGGAGAGAGAGAGAGAGAGAGAGAGAGAGAGAGAGAGAGAGAGAGCACCTGGAGGAATGGGAGGCCGTCTGTGTGTGTGTTGGGGGGAGGAGGGGTGTGGGGTCACATCCTATTGTCCGGGCAGACAGCGAGCTTGGCAGGATAGGGATGTTCAAATCCCCCAGGTCTTTTAACTACCCCCAATGACAGCTGGCTGCCTGCTAACGGACAATACTCCCCCTGACGCGCACACACGCACGCACACACAGGCACAGGCAGACACAGAGACAAATGTACAAAAATACCTCCACTCTGACAGACGGAGAATGCTAGCGAGATGCCATGAGTTAGACATTCTGTTACAGGATGCTTAACCACAGTAAAAACGACTAATCTAATATCAGACTTATGTGCTCAACGTGTGCCCTTGGGTTTGGTCACACCAGGCTATCATAAAGCAGGATATCTAATAAACCAAGGCAGAGTTACAAAAGGACAAGGTGAAATGTGTTGTAACCTAAGAGGCTCAAACGTTGACATTAAAGGCAGGGTTGGTTATTCTCGAGAACACTTGCCAACTTTGAGGTCAAATCAAAACAATATCAGGAAAACACAGGTGCAACTAATAATAGAATCAAGGTTGACATGGAAGATGAAGGACTGGAATGGTAGGAGTAAAACTCTGGAGGTAGAGGATCTATGCAATGTTTTGGGTTAAATCATGGAATATGATTGTTTAATTTTTAGTTGCAATTCATCAAAATTATACAAGGTATTACATTGTGAGGTGTCTCAACACATTTGGAAACTATTGGTCTGAATGTTTACATGTTGCATACTGGCTGGTTTTACACAGATCAGTCAGTGGCCTGTCTACATTCATTATAGGTCATGGAAATTCAGATGCTTAGTGTGAAAGTCAGGGACTTAATGTGGGAACCCTGGACTTGCTCTCCACAGGTCCGCCCTCACCTCCCCGCAACCTGATGTTCAACCTCAACGACACCTGTCTGATGTTGGAGTGGTTGCCGCCTAGTGACACGGGCGGCCGCCGCGACCTTAGCTACAATGTGCTGTGCAAGCGCTGCGGGCCCGAGCCTGACCGGTGCCAGCTGTGTGAGGAGGAGCTGCGTTTCCTGCCAAGGCCCCTGGGCCTGACCAACGCCACGGTGACCGTTACTGACTTTTCCGCGCATGCCAACTACACCTTCGAGATCGAGTCGCTCAACGGGGTGTCGGAGCTGAGCTCCTACCCCCGCCCAGTGGCCGCCATTACCGTCAGCACGGATCAGGGTGGTAAGTGGTGTGTGTGTGCGAGTGTGTGAGTGTGTGTGTGTGTGTGTGCGTTTATGTTGTATTCTTTAAGTATCTGTCTGTCTGTCTATCTATCTATCTATCTATCTATCTATCTATCTATCTATCTACACAGTATTTTTATTTAGTGTTCTAGTGGTGCATTTTGAACACAACCTCAGCTTTTAACCTTTCTGTGGCCTTCCGTTATCCTTTTATCACGTGTATGTGATAGTGAGAAACACTTGATGCAAAATCTAAGATATCTACGGGAATTAAAGAACTTTTGTGGGAAATTTATATTTTTACACCTTCTTGGGAGCTTCCATTGCATACCAATACATTGTCCAAGCCCTGCATACATCTGATGGTATTATAACCAGGGGATAGATAGCAGCTACAGTGGATGACATTTTAAATTGACATTACAGTATAAATTATGCTAAGATGTAGTCATGTAAAAAAGAAAGACCATCACTTGATTGGCGGGCCTACCTTCTGACCAGCTCCATATGTGTTATGTTTTATACTGAAAGACATTTATTTCCTGGGAGATTGCCTGGTGCGTGGAGTAGTTATGCTTTTAATTTGTGGTTTGCACAACACAGTTCTGCCACCACTCCTCATCCCCCTCTCTCTCTTTTCCCTTGTTTTTTCTCTTTTTGGTTTGTTTGTCCTTTTCTTGTTTGTTTAATTCCTCACCCCCTCTCCTATCCCTCTATATCCTTGCATTCTCCCTCTCTTTCTTGTTGTCCTGGGGTTTTGTCGAAACATTTTTCGAACACAGCCGGAATTCATTATTCTGTTACTCTGAGGACAGCTCCAGTCTCTACAGGTATCTTAGTGCAGCATTCAGCCTTTTTATTTCATTAAGAAGCTTGCTCTATTGTAATGTAAGGGCAGGTCCCTCTTGCTCGTTGCTAGACCTTTTACATCACCCTTATATACTGTAAGCCAACTGCTATTAACATACCCAGTGCATGATGCAAATTGCTATGGCGTGGGCCATTCTCAGACAGCAATGTTCTGGATGGTTCTGGTTGGTGTCAAAAGCCTCACATATGTGCAACCCTGTTAGCAAAGCCGGGGAATTAGTCAAAAGAGCATTTGTGCCATTCTATGTGACACTAAACTGACTGTGTAGGTCATAGAATGCAGTCATTTGATTAGTTGAAACTGCATCTGTACTGGTTGTAACATTTGGTTTTCACACTTATTATGTGAATTGTCATGTCAATTTATTTATAAATCACATTGGAAAAACAACCAGTGTTGAATTCTGAATTACTATTTTGATGGTTTATTTCTGGGCTGCAAATAAACATGCACAAAAGCTATGCTTGTTCATGATATTTTTGAAGGTTAACTGGATGATTCAGTGTAAGATATATATAATATATAGTCTGCTCTACACTACTATCTACTTCATGATAATGGTGCACCAATTATATCATGCATTGAAATGGGTTTTGTATAAGATTGGTGCTTGGACAATGGATTTATATGACAGCTGTTGTGTATGATCCTTTGGCTACATGGACAGTGCTTGTCAGTAGGAGAATATAACCTACATGAAGTATATGATATATATAGTATTTGATATATATATATATATATATATATACACTACCGTTCAAAAGTTTGGGGTCACCCAGACAATTTCATGTTTTCTATGA
>JAODTR010073159.1:0-15546 GCA_025399935.1 Amblyopsis rosae | reverse complement strand
GCTGGACCATTACTAAGAACAGAGGAGCTCTTGTGTGATGTATCATTCTCTGCTGCTCTCAGGATTCAATTACTACACTTTCGATGACGTCAGAATTTTTCGACACAAATTGAGGCTATGTTAGCCTATGACCTGTGTGGCTGTTTGTGGTTTATCTAGATTCTTCCGTGCAAGGAATAGATGTGCACTGGTAAGTAATCAATCAATCTCGTAGCCACTTAAAGCCCCTTTCAACCATCCTTCGATTGAGATACTGGCAGGAAGGTAGACCTAATAGCCTATTGATCGACGCAATCCAGTAGATAGGCTACCGTCAGTCAAAAATGTTCAACAGGTTTTTTTTTGTTACTTCAACATCCATTAGCCTATACCTGCATAATGTTAGTGTGAGCTGTACACTAAATGTTAAGAGAATAGCCTACTAGACTGTAAAAAATTAACTACATTTTACAGTAAATTATGGCGGCTGTGGAACTTTACCGTAAAAAATACGGTAGAATGTCAACGCACAAAATGCTGTGGTTCTACTGTATTTTTAATATGGTGTTGTACCGCATTTAATCCGATATTATAGGCAAAGGAAGATAGTAGCCTACCGCTGAATTTACATTGGAATTTTATTCCATATTTTACACTGTTCTGCCATATACAGTATATAACATGAAAGTCTTATAGGAATACAGTGCAGCCATACTGCTCCCAGTGATCTCAGCCCGGATGTGTGGGCTGTTTTATTTTGGCCGCTTCATCACAGCCAAGTTCTACTGTATTTATTACGGCAATATCCTGGCAACCACAGCTGCCAGTTTTAATCATAAAATCAACAGTTTATTTTTTACAGTGTATATGATATTTCTACAAAAATCCAAACTGCACAGAAGTCAATTAAGACCTGAGATTTCATAATGGACACACACACATAGCCTAGCCCTAGAGCAGCATATAGCCTACATAAAACACCCTATTTAAAAACTACAATTGGTTATGTCACCTGTTTACAATTTAAATACTGTTGTGCATTAACCATAAAGAACATATTTTAAGCATGCAAGTAACTGAAATACACAATACGAATACAAATATAAAAATACTTAAATAACTATAATGCAATTATTTTTCTTAATTGAAATTATTGGAAGCACAACTAGGAATCACCGTTTTAAAGGCTACGCCAACATAGAATAGGCAAATTGCCTATACAGCATACCCTCTCCTAGCTATTGAACCACACGACTAACCAGAAAACCACACTAGAGCTTCAAGCACATCTCCTGCGGTAGGCCATCTAAGAGCTCCCCTGCAGAGCAGGGAACAGCGCTGGGCTGCAGACACTCCGAGGAGTTTGAGGTGGGCGGAGATTGGGGTCCTCTTGTCCGCTGCAAGACCGTCTATTTCGGGCTTGGACTGATCGAAGGAACACAATGGCAACGACTACCTGTACACGTTTTACGGATGAATTTCAGCTATATGAAGAACTCGGCAAGTAAGACGCATTATGTTATTTTTGCTATTAAAATATATAAGTTAGCGACCGTATATTTTTTTGCGGGGGACGATGGCACATCTGCAGATAGGATACAGTAGGCTAGTGATGGGTGAAGCTGGTTTCTTTTTTAAACCCAAAACTCATGATGTAGCTTGTGCTGTTGGCAGTTACATTATGCTGACTGACTGCTTATTATGGCCAATGTCAGACGGAAGAGATGGGGTTTTGCTGAACAGGACAGAGGATCCGCGCCTGCCCCATGCACTTAATAAAAGTGTTTCTAGCATCGCCTTGATTGCCTAATTGGGGATAGGCTATATATACATGCTTTGTATGTATATATAGCAGATTTGTATTATTAAATAAGACACTTAATCAGCACTTATATGTATAGTCCAACAAAGCTAAGAATGTTACAGGCTCTCTTGTAGACCTTCAATTTGTTTCCTTGAATGAAATGATAATAAAGACGACATGAACGCCATATGTTTTATGTGTATTCTGTGAGTGAGGAAATGAACAGGATGAAACGGCACAGCGTGAAAATCGACTTTGTATGTGACTGTCAGGTTGTGCGTGGGTTGCGAGGTTCTCTCTCTCTCACAATGGTTGTCTTACAGGAACATTTTAGTCCTCTAAACACGTGTCAAAGTGCAATGCATTTGAACCTTATGGGTTCCTGGACTCGCTGTTTAATGATAGCAGTTTCATAGCACACAAGGATATGCTCTGGGGTTTATTTCCCATTTAATATTGACAAAAAGGTCCCCAGTCTTTTAAAACAGTGTTGGTGTTGTTCTTTAGGCTGTGTGTGGGATGTGATAAGTTGGAGACAACATAGTTTCCCTGCAGCTTCAGCATCTGCTGGCTCTGATAACAGAACCTTATTATTGTTTTTGTTAATGTGTTGGTTGTGAAAAGAGAGAGAGAGAGAGAGAGAGAGAGACGCAGGGAGGGCGAATTTTCAACAGACGATTAACTGAACAAAGAGTGACATCAGAGCGTTATTGGGTGTGAATAGGACTACTGTATGTTGTCTTGTAAACCCTGTCCTTGGCACTTGCATATCCTCCTTAAATTACACAGTTCATTGACTTAAGCTGGCCTTGTTAATAACCTTTTTATGTGGGCGCTGTGAGCTTTTTTGTTTCTGCTAACTCATAACTCACTTTAATATATTAGCTCTAGTGTCTATTACACAAAAGAGTGTTATTGCATAACAGCACTGAGAAGAAAAATGACAGAGATTGTTATTTATATGTGTCTCTGCTGAATCCATTATGCAAACCTGTCTTAAAATAGCACTATACGCACACACACATCATCATCAGTATCATGTTCTAGTTGCAGCTTCGTAGTAGTTTAAAACTGAGTGTGTTACATTGTGTCAAGACATGTTAGTTTCAGGGATGTATACAATAGCTGAGGTCATTGCGTGCGGCCACACCCCTTGGGACGCGGTCAAAGCCGATATCGCGGCAGCTGATCGTGTCTCCTGCGGCTTTGTTTCCCAGGGGAGCATTCTCGGTGGTACGCCGCTGTGTCAAACTCTGCACAGGCCAAGAGTACGCAGCAAAGATCATTAACACCAAAAAGCTCTCGGCCAGAGGTGAGTCACAGACACCCAGGGGGAATCGATGGGGGTTTGGGGACGCACATGTACCACAGAGACATGCAGTGGTGTCAGAGTGAATGCTCATCATTCCACCGCCTGTTCGTTCCACATCTACACAAGCACATTAGCAGCTTTGAGCAAGCGTTTGATTTCCATCTGATCCTCTGAAAGAGGCAGATGACAGGACAGAAAAATCACAGAGATGTTTATGTCAAGTAGCCATTGAAGCCATTTCATGTAATTAACACACACACACACACACACACGCAGACAGACTGGTATACTGTATGTAAAGAAGAGAGCGCTGCCTCTTTAAATGTGTGAGTATGAATATGACTCAGCAGGAGCCTGGCTGCTATGGGACCCTGGCACTTCACTCTGCGGGCAGCTAGAGTACAGCAGCCAGGATAAGTAATCAAGTCAAACTGGCATCTTATGAAGACACACCCTTCACTTGGTTTTCTTAACCCTCTCCTCTCCTCTCCTATCCTATCCTCTCCTCCCCTCTCCTGTCCTCTCCTATATCAATTTGAGGTTATTTTGCCAACCAGGACAAATACTGTATGTCCCTCAGGCCATTCTCATCTGCACACGCACATCTACATTCTGTGTGTGTGTGCGGCCAAATGTGCAAGAGCATTTGCGATAAAGTGCAGAATTCATTTTCACAATATATTGTATCTTGACACATTGATTTGTCATCAGCTTTAAATAAACCCTCCTGTAATAACTTTTTGGTGTTATATTTGAGTGTGTATGAAATATTTCCGAGATATTGGTTGTCTTACAGATCACCAGAAACTGGAAAGGGAAGCCAGGATTTGCAGATTGCTAAAACATTCCAACATTGGTGAGCACCTAGATAACAAGACCTTTACTGTATGGTTTTGTATGGAGTATTCTAACAAAAATGTTTCTTTTATTTATTTACGTTTATTTATGCCCATGCAGACAACTTTGAACGCTTTTGCAATAAAGTGACACCTTTTTTTATTGATCTTTTAAACCAAATCTGATTGGTTAGGAAAACAGATCAAACTGGAGCTACCAAAGTGTTTTCAGCATCGCTGATCGATGAAAGCAGATATGAGCTCTGGATTTCTATCGCACATTGTATTTAATGTCGTAGGGGGGCGGTCCCACCCGGGAAAACCAAAGCATGCATGGGAAGACTGGTGATTCCATCAACCTTTATGAACTATGTCATATCCAACCCAAACTCATAATGGCCTCTCTTTCCCTTTGGCTTCACTGCTCTCCCGTACCAGTTCGTCTCCATGACAGTATCTCAGAGGAAGGCTTTCACTACTTGCTCTTTGACCTGTGAGTTTCCTCCAATCACCTTTCTTCAATTTGTGCTCCTGTGCTCTAATGCTCTCACTCACTCAGTCTCTTTACGTTCCACCGCCTCACCATATTGATATGCCTGCTTCATTTCTTTCTCTCTCTCTCTCTCTCTCTATCTCCCCGTCTCCCTTACCATCTCTCTTTTTTTTTAAATCTCTCACTCTATCTCTCTATCCATTTTCCTTCCCCCCCTCTCTCTCTCTGTGACCTCCGTTTCTCCATCCATCTTCTGGACGTCTGTTCATCCTTCCTGGTTTCTGAAGCTGTATTCTTCATTACATAACACTCAAACAACCCCCCGCCCTCCGCTCCCAATGTACCCTAACCCTCCTCACGCGCACACACACACACAGCCACACTCCCCTGCATAGCAGCCAGTTTCCATAGCAACACCGAGAGAATCCTGCAGCAGGGATTTCCCCCTAATGAGGACATCCCCCTCCTGTGTGTACTGTGTGTGTGTGTGCTGGTATGTGCCTGCTGGTGTCAGCAGTGCAGGAACGTGCATTCTAAGCCCCGGTGCCTCCGTATTGCAGGGTTACGGGCGGGGAGCTGTTCGAGGACATTGTGGCCAGAGAATACTACAGTGAAGCAGATGCCAGGTAAAGCCTGTTTATTAACACAGTGCAGGGATACCCCCCTCTCCTGCCCTTGGTACGCCCTTCCTCTGCAGTCCCAGAGATCTCCCTCTGTCTTTCTCTCCCTCTCTCTCTCTCTCCCTCTCTCCTCTTCTCTCTCTCTCCCCCCTCTCTCTCCCCCCTCTCTCTCTAACTCTCCCTCCCTCTCTCTCTCCCTCTCCCCCCTCTCCCTCTCTTTCTCCGCCTCTCCCTCTCTCTCACCCCCACACTATCTATCTATCTATCTATCTATCTCTCTCTCTCTCTCTCTCTCTCTCTCTCTCTCTCTCTCTCTCTCCTATACAGTTATGTACCTGAATGTACTGTATCCATTGCGCACTGAGCACATTGCTCCTCAACGCAGCACATCTACAGCACCAATTTGGTGTGCGTTTGCCATTGCTCTAATTACAGGCAGGCATGGCCAATGCGTGAATGCACGCAGACGCTCGCCCACACACACGCAAACACACTTGCCTTCACCCTGCAGGGTGTGTGTGTGCGCGCGCGCGTGTGCGGTGGCGTTGTGGGGGGTGGGGGGTGGGGGGTGGGGGGGGGGGGTGTTGGGGGCTGGGGGGACTTAAATCAATTGGACTGCGAAGGCGTTGTGCGGAGGCAAGGGAAAGATGAGGGACACAGAATATTTGAAAGGGGGACGGAAATATGAAACTAAAGACAAGGAATGCAAAGGCGGTGCTCCCTCTGTTTTTCTCTTTTGTATGTCTTCCCCCGCTCCTGGTCTAAGGTCTCTTTACCCTCGCTCTTTGATTTGATGTTCAGTTGTTTTGCTGTTTCCATGTCGTTGTGGGTTCCGTGTGACGGTGTCAAACAATAAACACAGAGTCTGTTTCGTTTGTATTGAGCTGTCCCGGTATCTTTTTTTATATAAGGCAGTAAGTGATTACTCTGTTAGGCCTAGTGGACCAGTACACCATTATTTGTTTATTTTGTGGCCCAGAAGCTGCCAATTAAACGCCGTAAAAAGCCTTGTGCATAATGAGAGATGCTATCCTATATTGGCTGGCCTGTATTCCTCCTTCTTTCTCATTAGATTACATTAATTGTTCATTACAACAAAACTACAGTGTATTAAAGTATGACGATAATGCTTTCTTGCAATGCAGTCAAATCAACATTCAATTTTTGAAGCAGCTTGTTTTTTTTTCTTCTTTTCTCAAATAGCACACAACATATGAACACAAGATTGCTGAAATTATAATAAATAAACATTACAGCGGCTGTTATATTATTATTGATTATTATGAGTAGCCTAGTGTATTGATATGCCAGAAAATCTTAACAAATCATGTTACTTTGTCTGCCATGAGATCTAATTTTAGACAGTTAATGGCTGTTTAACTGTCCTAATAGTGTTTGCAAAATGATTACAGTAAGATGGCTTACAGTTGTGCTGAACACAGCACACAAAGATATCTACACGTATCCTTGCACTTTCAAGTAGAACCTTCTCACACAAACTGTCCTATTAATATTCTTTTAGGAAATTATAGCACAAATGGAATATTGTCTAGCTAGCACGCTAATGTGTTGTCGTGTCTTATGTGTAAGCCATACTCACACTCTCGCCTGTGTTGGCAGGTTTACTGATATCAAGCCGTAGCATTCAGTCCTGTTATTTCTAATTGTTATATCTGTCTATTGTCTTACGCTGTGTGTCTTTGCCATTTATCTCTGCTAGTCTCTCTTTAATCTTCCTTTACTGTCCTACATTGTGTGCGTGCACTGTTGCATGGCGAAGTTACCTAACAGAAAGTGTCTCATTCCCTCCTCTTCCCCCAATCTTCTGTCAGCTGTCTTGATCTGTTCCTCTCCCCCCATTTTGTCTCCACAGTCACTGTATACATCAGATTCTAGACAGTGTGTGTTACACACACCAACATGACATAGTGCACAGGGACCTCAAGGTGTGTGTGTGTGTGGGGGCGGGTGCACTCTTTCTGCAAGGGTTGGTACATGCCTGTTTGTGCCTGTGCTCTATACCTCCTGTGCCTGCAGCCTGGTGATCTGCATGCGTCTGGCCTGTCACTGGGATGTGCTAATAGGACGCTGGCTACACTCCACTGATATCAACCCAACCGTGATATTATAGTCTCTAGCAGACACACTGCCACTTATGACAGTGGGTGGGAGGGAGGGAGAGGAAAGTATGCGAGAGAAGAGGTTGAGTACGTACCTCACAGGCAGACCATTAGCAGACGAGCTATAGCTAACACAGGCACGTTTAACTGCGCGCTGTCCTGCACAATGGCAACCGTACCCTCTATACTTGCCAGAAGCTTGACAGGTCTAATCATGCTGTCCTCACGATGTTGAACTCAACGCCATTGAAGGCAAGAAACAAAACCAAGAAATTCACCCCAAAGGTTTCCTTTCTCAAATCTCAAAACTGATCAAAACTGATCTAAACTAAATGCTTACTGTATTAAACCATTACACTGCACAGTTTTCATATACAGTATGTACAGTAGGTACGTGTGTGTGTGTGAGTGCAGTGTCCATGCAAAACGCATCACGGAATTGGCACGCGGATATACTGAGACAGAAGGCTGCACTTTTGCATGATTGTGACAGCAGGAGACGAGAATGTGCTCCGACTAACATGCTCCCCCTGCTGTTTGCATGCAGTCATTGCATCCAGCAGATCCTGGAAGCCGTGCTCCACTGCCACCAGATGGGGGTGGTACACAGAGACCTTAAGGTTAGTTGAGCGTGCGTGCGTGTGTTTGAATATGAGTGTCTACAGACAGGTATTGTTTGCGTACAGTATGTTAACTGACCACTGGTAAGTGCAGTGAGCAGTGTTTACATTACATGTTGTTATTTGGGCATGGTCGCAGGATCTCTGCATGTTTCTGTGCCTGAACTATCTGCTAGGTATCATGACTGTGTATTTGTACGTCTTTATTGTGTACGTGCGTGCGTGTGTGTGGCCTCTTTAATATGTGTTGTGTCATGGTATGTCATATGATGGGGTAGGTTAACTCTGAACCTATAGCAGTGCATAGCAATGACGTTTAAGGCGAAACAGTCTTTGCTGGATGCAAATGCATTAATTTCCTAAGAGGCTGCTTGTGACGTTACTAAGGAGAAAGGCTTTGAAATAGAAATGTTAGTCTTGCTCCCTCACAGTAACTGTCCACGGAGCTGGGCTGGAGGTGAGGAGATAAGTGACAGGTCCACCTACTGTGGCATAGCAGATCAATGTTTTCTAATCAGCCGTGTTCCAGTAAATGTCATGTATACTCCATGGGCCAGAGCTGTGATACATTTGATCCGTGAGGGATGCACACTGTCAAGCAGCCGGGCGATTGTGGTATTTGTGTCCACTACTGTGGAAAACACTGACATTATTATACCTGAAGTAATAATGCTTGATTTATTCTAGCGGTTAAAGCTAACTATACCTACTAATTATTATTTAAATGATTTATATTCTATTTTGCACAGTCCAATTGTTTTACTATAAACCACAAACTACACAAGAAACAATGAACAAAATGAATAATCTGTTTCTAATGTCATATTAATCCTCACTGCCTGTTAAATACTAATCAGTTGATATTAAAAAATGGTGTGTAATTGTATTGTGTGTGTGTGTGTGTGTGTGTGTGTGTGTGTTAGAATCAGATGAGTATGTTTGTTTACGTTCGATCATGGTCTTCCTTTGGAAGAGACTCCAGAAGACAAGCTGTAGTGATCTTGGTCACTTGATCACACATAGCCATGAATGGCAACCCGCCTCATATTTTGTCTGTTTACTGTATGAAGGGGCCCATCTGTTCTAGCCGCTCTGTGCATGTGAGTGTGTGTGTGTGTGTGTGTGTGTGTGCCTGCATGTGTGTGTAAGGGTGTGTGTTTATCTTTGCATATGCATTTTTGAATATCACCAGGAATGCCTGTGTGCTGCATTGTGTCTTGAGAAGACTTAAGATAGGTCACGTTCTTGAGCTTCTTTAACGCAATGCTGTACAGGAATGCTGACATCACAATGCCACATGCTGTATATATGACTGTATACTTGGAGTTGTGAGGGTTGCTGAGGTGATACTATCTCCTGTGCAGCCAGAGAACCTCCTGCTGGCCAGTAAGTGTAAGAACGCCGCCGTGAAGTTGGCTGACTTTGGCCTGGCCATCGAGGTTCAAGGGGAACAGCAAGCATGGTTTGGTAGGTGGGAGCCCACCGAACCTCTCACACATTCACACTAGTCTGCTAACTTAGCTGAAGCAAATCATTTGTGTGTGTGTGTGTGTGTTTGTGTGTGCGTGTGCATGTGTGTGTAGGTTTTGCAGGAACCCCGGGTTACCTGTCTCCAGAAGTGTTGAGAAAGGAGGCGTATGGGAAACCAGTAGACATCTGGGCATGTGGTGAGGAGCTGTCCTTCTGTTTCCTAAAACCTGCCATTGGCACAAAAAGATGCGCTTCATCATTTTGTTGCCAGTTGCAAGTCCCCTTGTGGCTGCATCCAGTATTGCAAATATGTTTGTTCTCCTATAATGTTCCTATGCTCACACCACTCTCAGCCCAGACCCCTACAGCCCAGGGGACATTTGCGATAAGCCAAGATAAAAAAGCTGGGCTTAATTGTGGAGCTATAATGCAGATGAGGCATATATACTGTAGCTTTGACAGAGCAGCTGCAGCCCAACATTTTGTTTCAGCTGTAAACTGGTGTATAGGAACCTTACAGTCGGGACTATCAGTTTATTTTTGCATGTCACAAATGTTTTTATTTTATTTATTTCTTTATTTGATTTTTTGTCGCCCCAGCACTGCAGAAACACAAGGCCCCCTAGTGGCCACAGCTACCTTATTAATATACTATATTCTATTCTGTGTGTGTGTCTGCCATATGTGTGCAGGTTGAGAGGTGGCGGGTGCGTAGTTAACCTTATATTTACGACTGTGTATGTGTGTAGGTGTGATCCTGTACATACTGTTGGTGGGATACCCCCCGTTCTGGGATGAGGACCAGCATAAGCTTTACCAGCAGATCAAAGCTGGAGCTTATGATGTGAGTGACTCCTCCCTCCCCCTGTGTTAGGATATACATTGTGTTATTCACGTGCAGACTTACATCTCATGCAAAATGCATGCGTGTGCGTGTGTGCGTGCGCGTGTGTGGGTGCGCGCGTGTGTGTGCATGCTTTCGTGTGTGCGCGTGTGCGCATGTGCGTTCGTGTGTGTGTGTGTGTGTGTGTGTGTGTGATGTTTGCATTTGCATCCCTGCGTTTTAGTTCCCCTCCCCTGAGTGGGACACAGTGACTCCCGAAGCAAAGAACCTCATTAACCAGATGCTGACCATCAACCCAGCCAAGAGAATCACCGCCCAGGAAGCACTCAAACACCCATGGGTCTGCGTAAGTACACAAACAAATACATCTTTATGTGTGTCTTGAGGCTGGTCATGCTTGCCTGAGAGAGAGATTACAATTACAAATGAAAATAAACAAAAAATGCACTTACATTAACCTGAACCTACATTAAAGGGCAACTCTTAGATTTGTGTCCCAAAATGGAGTTGGATAAACTTAAAATTCCTCTCTAGGTCGCATGTACTCGCACTGTTCTCTACCCCTCCCTACAGTCACCTACACAAATGTGAATCTGGTGACTCACCCTGCTAAAAAATCCAGCATTGCTGGTCACCAGCATAAGTTATGTTTTGCATGCTGGAACCAGCATGGAATGCTGGTTTGCTGGTACCCCGGCATCCCATGCTGGGGTGCTGGTATACCAGCTAGACCAGCACTACCCCAGCACTAACCAGTATGAAAAAGCATGGAGTTCATGCAGGTTTATGCTGGATTTTTTAGCAGGGAAATCAATGCCAGTGAAGCACAGTTACTGTATTATTTATCATGGTGCATTTTATCCAGGCTGCATTTTGATGGTAGCCACTAGAGCATGTCAATATAAAGCAGTAGGACAATATAGACAATGCACCTGAACACGGTCAGCAAACACCAGGGTTTCACGTCTTTCTGTTGGCCTGATCCTATGCAACGTGCGTCCCTTAACGGGAGCAGTGTCTGATTTGAATGTGGTTCTCTCTACGTTCACAGCAACGCTCCACGGTGGCCTCCATGATGCACAGACAGGAGACGGTGGAGTGTCTGAAGAAATTTAACGCCAGAAGGAAACTCAAGGTTTGCGAAGCTAATGGTCACAATATACGTCCGATATTAGTCACCTAATTTCATTAGCCATCGCGTGTATTTTTTGTCCCCTCAATTTCTAAACTGGTAAAAGGGAGATGTGTTTACACGTACGTCACACATGAATTCTCCTCACATGAAACATGAATGTTATTGCTAAGCATTGCATTTTACAGCGTTCTCTGCCATGTCTCCATAGGGAGCCATTTTGACCACCATGCTAGTATCACGGAACTTCTCTGGTGAGTCGCTGTTGTGTCCGTGTGCTGTGAGGTGGAGCAGCAGAGAACAGGATGACGCACCATCTGTCTCATTACACTGTCCTCACACGTTTGCAGATGCACACGCGCACGCACGCACGCACACACACACACACACACACACACACACACAGTGATAACACCACATTCGCTGGTGGCAGAGTTAGATCATTTGACTGGAGAAGGAATGAATCTCGGCTTGGCTGATGGAGTTTTACCCACACAGTTATTTCAACTCCAAAGATCAGAAAAGACAAAAAGAATGAGATGATACATGAGACTGCCAGCTGTTAAATCCATTCTGCTTTATACCGTTTATATCAAAATCTAAATCTGCTTTGACCTTTTCCTATGCTTCACCTATACGCTGATGAACCGAGATGTGTACGGGTCAGAAACAGTCCGGAAGAACGTTTTTTGCCTGGATTCACATGGTGCTGCTCCTGCTCCCTGCCCTCTGCTGTGGAGCAGGCAAGCAGAAGGAGACAGTGAGACAATCAGCGGGAAACCAGCCGCGTTGAAATAGGACAGCTGAGCTGCTTCTCACAGCGATATCGACTTTTCATGAGTTGTGAAAACATTGGCGTTCGGTCAAAAAGGGGCTGTACCAGAAAATCAAATATATATGAATGGTAACGTTTCTCTGTCTCCTTTGGGAAATATGTTTGCGCCTTTGCCTAGGCTGCAGGGTCAGCCTATAGGCTGAAGCAATGTCCCAGATGAGGTTTTAGTATCCTTCTCCGTGGTTCTTAAAGTTAGGCCCATGCCAGGGACAAGATATGAACTAAACAACGGGGATAGCACCTTAATGCATTATATGAATATACCTCAATGTGTGGCCATATGGTTGCAGCCAGTACTACAACAACATTGTTTTAATTAAAGAGTGGGTTCCTATCTACTCTTCTCTCTGCCACTTTCCACACAGCCACTCCAAATGACTATTTGCTTTACATTGTATACCTTTAAACTTCTACGTAAATAGCAGGGTCACAACAAATCCCCGTAAGCATAACATATACGTCATTAAAGCTTTTGTGTTTTTGTCCGTTTTGCATGAAACTTGTTCTGTGGGCGTGTCCAGTGATGTCATCCAAATCTTAACACTTCCTGGGTAGGACTCATTGAGATACCTCATGTGTGCGCTCTGACTTAAGCAATTAATCTGGTCTTGTGCTGAATGGTACGACACTGTGTATGACGCTTGGACGAAAACATATGGCGATTTAGCAGTAGCACTATGAGACCGATATTGGGACAAAGCCATGGTATATGAGATCATTATGACTTGTTTTTTCTCTCTTCCCTATCACAACACATAATTGCTGCATCTTTGTTTTAGTTGGCCGACAGACTACAGCACCTGCTTCTGTCAGCTCTGTGGCCGGAACCACAGCTGGCATTGTGGAGCAAGGTAGCACTCTTTCTCATATTCTGGAAGAAGTATTATTCAAATGAGAACATGTATGCTTATAGAATTTAAGTGTTTAAAGCCATCTCCCCTGCATATACACTTTATCTCTTTATATTATGTCTGTCACCTCTATGTTTTTAATAAGATTTGATAACATGTAATGCAAGAAAATATGTTCACACACTTTGCTTGTTATAATTCTGTTTAAATCTTTCCCCATTGCTTCTGAAATGTTTGCCAAGGTAAGATAACTTTTTCATTTGGGAATGCAGTGTTTACAGTTTAGACTGGCTTGCAATTCCATTTTATTAAGCATTAGGAGGTGCATTTTGTGTATACATTTTGAGACATTACCATTAATTAATGCCAACATCATAGCAGTTACTTCAAATATTTTTCAGTATTTTTTCTAGAAAATCATTTTAAGCACAGTGGCATTCCCTAACCTCTAAATTGTGAACAATATTACTGTATTTGGATGTACTTTTCCCATTCGGATTAGTGGCTACTATTAAAAAAAATCCCATCTTTTAGCATTTCACTGATGTTTCCATTACCTTCTGTATAATTTCTGGCCCATCAAACCCATTTCTATCTGTTTTTGACTAATCCCACATACTAGATTAACAACCCATTATCATATACCTGAAACTCAAATCTACTTTCCTCATGATCTTTTACATCTAATCTGCACTGTGTGTGTGTGTGTTGGGATTATGTGATGACTCTTTTAGAGAGAGCTTGATTCTATCTGCTTATTTAATGCTTTTGCCATATGAACTGGGCAAGCAGGTGCCATTTGAATAGAGAGTTCCAGCGAGTGAGTGTGTTTCAGTGCGTTAGTATCTTGGCTTTTAAAGTATGTTTACAGGAGTCCTAGGGGAAGGGCAGAAGATTTCTGTACTTTTTGTTAAGAAGGTTTAAGGGGAAATGGGGTGGTAAAGCTATCAAATGTTTTCCGGGGGGTATTTATTGTGTTCAACTAGAATTATGATATTAAGCATGCTGCTGCTAACATGCATTACCGTGAGACTATAGATTATATATAGATAGTGTTTGCCGTGTTAGAGGTTGGTGTTTAATGATGTAATCTGTAATCTGATGCCGTGTCGTTCTGCTTCTGAACAGAAGCCAAGAGTCTCCTCAACAAGAAGGCTGATGTTAAGGTAAGACACACACACACACACACACCCACGTCCTCTCATTTCTTCTCTTCATTTCTTCATTTTATTTGATTAAACCGTAGTATTGAGGCTCTACTTTCATAGCAAGTCATCTTGTTAATTGTTGTATCCACACATTGATTTAGTTTATACTTATTTACCGTTCAGAGTTGCTACAGTACAGCATTGACAGGTTGTCAAGGATTGGAAAGGAAGTAATTACTGTAAATCAAGTTGCGCAGGTTCTCTGCTATCGTTTTGCTTTTTTATTTTTTTACTGTACTTCAGATCCACTCTGTCTGTTTGTCTGTCTGTTTGTTATAGAACGGCAGTTGCATTATGTGCTAGATATAGTTCTAATTGTGTTTGCTTGCATGAGTCATTGGGACATCTCGTACAAGACCTCACATTTGTGTGAGGAGTAAAATTGAATTCGCAAAAATGGGATCAAAGGTATATGAATTTATATTCACTGCTGCAGCTGCATGGTTCATCATTAGTTGTTTTTCACTACAGCTTTTCCTAATATCATCCTTCCTTCGCCTCTTCTACCCTGTGCAATGGCCTGACGTTAATCTCAGATTATTTCTCACTGTATGATTAATCTGGGGCTACATAATCCCCTCTACCCCAGTGTGCCCAGATGTCAGAGGAACAACCCTGGCATTATTTAAGACACACACACCCACACGTGCACACACACGTGCACACACACGCGCACACACACACATGCATGTTTAAGTACTTTCTCTTAATTTCCAACATTGCTGCAGACTTTGAAATCAGACCGGTTCAGGTTAGACATGATCTCAAAGTTCAATGAACAGTACACATTCAGTGCATGTATAAGAGGAACTACAACTATACAATCCATAAACAAATTAAATGAAATTGAATAAATTAAATTGAATCTGACCAGGGTTTATGGCTTGTTTAGCTATTTTTATATTGCTTTGTCATACAATTTAGGACTAAAAACCGTGCAAAATGTGGTTGTTGTCTTTTGAAATGGAGCCAGTTTCCCTCTATACCGGTGTACAGGGACCCGGGGTTAACCTAGACCATGTAAAAATTTGGTTAATACAGTTTTCTTAAAGATATGTTTCCAAACCATGTCTTGGTGTGATGTCTTATATAAATGTAGCCTTGATTTTTTAGGGTAGCACCTGTAGTACAGTACGAAGCACCTACTGTAGTTTCATGAATGGCCTGAAATGCAGTGGAGGCCCACTTCGCTAGATGGCGCCAGACATGGCAATACACTGTAGATATAAAGTCGGAAGCACTCAGTGAGCGTCTGTCGTGGTGAGTGTTGTTGCTACGCATATACTCCGGCAACCCCAATGCGTCTTTCATGTTTGTCGACGGCAAATATACTTGTTCTTATGAATATTGAGGGGTATGGATTCCCTGCGGGGGGGGGGGGGGGGGGGGGGGGGGGGGGGGGGGGGGGGGGGGGGGGGGGGG
>JAODTR010073148.1:3097-15547 GCA_025399935.1 Amblyopsis rosae | reverse complement strand
CTACCTGCTGCTATATACAGTACTTACTGTAACCCTACCTGATATATACAGTACTTACTGTAACCCTACCTGCTGATGAATACTAATACTTACTTCAGTGCTTCATATCATATTTCAGTAGCTTACCATTCCTGGAGTTCGTCCATGTGCAGGAATCTGTTGCGGAATTCCCTAGGCAGCTCAAACTGGGACGGCAGAGGAAACATGGACTCATAGAAGTCCCTGAGGACGGCCTTGACCGTGCCCGCATCTTTATGAGCGTGGTCGATGTTGTCGTTCAGACAGACGAATTTCCTGCGACGGGAACAAACACATCAGCCAGGTACGACAGCTATCTATATATCTGTCTGTCTATACATCTATCTATCTATATATATATATAGATAGATAGATGTATAGACAGACAGACAGACACACAGAGAGAGAGAGAATCGAGGGGTGCAGCTTTAACGCAGGGAGAAGGCAGAGGCTCACTTGGGGTTCTTGCGGATGTCGTCCAGCTGGCCCACGACATGAGACACGTTGGTCCGCACCATCTTGAAGGAGATCTCCTCCTCGCCCATGATCTCAAACCTGCACGCACAGCAGCATCACGTGGCGTCGCCATGACGACCACCACCACCACCGCCCCCTAGTGCTGCGTTCACATGGCAAACGCAGACGGCAAACACTTTCTGGACGGCACGGCATAAAAGTCCAACGGAAGTTGCTATGGTGATGTCGCATTGTTTCATTTACTAAAACAATATTCTCTTCAATTATCTAGTAGCAATTGTTTCATGTAATTATTGTTGTATTGCATCTAGTATTCTAGTGCTGTTGCACCAAAAGTATCACCTTCTCGTTGTCAATGTTTTCTCCGGTTGTGAACGCCATTGCAGAGGACGACAAAAAGCACAATTATTTTAACTTTAAACGGCCGTTTGCCGTTTTTGTCGTCCTGCTCTCGTCCGCTAACATGATATCCAGTTCTCCTTCTGCCTTGTGAACGCAGCATTACATTGCTCTAGGACGTAGCCATAGCAACCGCCATCGCTACCAGTTATTACCAGTCAATACCAATGACAACATTAAATAAATGCTACTAACACACGAATGGTAACATGAAACTGCTAATACATTAGCAGATCGCACTGCCAGTCAGGTGCGCTTATCATAAAGCCAGTGGCACGTCTGGCAGCACTTACTTGTATTTGTTCTGCTCTCTGAAGGCTTTGTGGATGCGATCTGTTATGGCTTTACAGTGCAGCACCAGGCCTTTGGTCACGGGGGGCTGTGGGGCGCAACACCACAACACCTCAGGGTTAGGAGGGTTAGGGTTAGGCTAACCCTAACTCTAACCCTAGGGGGTCTCACCATGCTGGGGTCATAGTAGGTTTCCTGGGTCGGGTTCACCAAGTGCAGCTGGGTCAGGTTGGCTGGGAGGTTCCTAGAGCAGTTGATCAGCATCTGCTCCAGGCCAGTCAGGTCCTGCACACATACATGCATATACACACACACGCATGTACACACAGGGCGTTAGCAGGGTGTGACTATTACTAGTTAGTGTCATATGTGAGCCGTCTCATCACAGCACAGACCAGAGCAACACGTCTGCACCTTGTAGTAGTGGTGGCGTACACGCCCCTTTTTTGGGGAAAAGCAGATACATGACTGCCTGCTATAGAAGAGAGGTTTCACCTTCAATAAGGTTTCTGTGTCATGTCCTGACTACAGAAGAGATGTTTTCACCTTCAATAAGGTTTCTGTGTCATGTCCTGACTATAGAAGAGATGTTTTCACCTTCAATAAGGTTTCTGTGTCATGTCCTGACTATAGAAGAGGTCTTCACCTTCATAAAGGTTTCTGTGTCATGTCCTGACTATAGAAGAGGTCTTCACCTTCATAAAGGTTTCTGTGTCATGTCCTGACTATAGAAGAGGTCTTCACCTTCATAAAGGTTTCTGTGTGTCCTGCACCATAACCAAAACCACACGGCCACACACATAGGTTCTCCTGGCTACGGAGTAGGGAAGAGGACGCCAACAGGCGTATTTCATGGCTTTAGGCTATTTAGAGAAACCTGAAACCAGTTGGTTTTGGATACTAGTGATCCAAAAGTTGCTGGTTCGATCCCGGCTAACTCCTCAGCCTAACTGCTCCCGGTGGTTGGTCACACATTGCATGGCAGCATCACCATCAGTGTGTGAGGCAAAATGCTATACAGAGCTTTGAGTGGCCGGAAGGTTAGAAAAGCGCTGTATAAATGCATTTACCATAGAATTATACAACCCTTCTCTTAGCCTATGATGTGTAGTGTACATTTGATTAAGATGACTCTTAATGCTTAAGCCCTGGACACACTGCCGGCGATCCGTCCGTCGTTTTGTCGCTGAAAGTTGGTTGCTTGTTTACATTCCAGGCTCTGGTTGCCTAGGTATCCCTCTCTACCACTCAATCTGTCAATCAACGATATCGTTAGCTCCCGTTGGTAGTCGCCTCAATCGCGTTGCCTGGAGTTGAGATTGGTTTGCCTCGGTACCCGCCCACTTTGCGTCGCCGAGCGTTACTTCGCTTCACATCGGTGACTCTCATTGACTTTCAATCGTCTCTCGTCAAGACGTCGCTTCTGGTCGCTTGCAGTGTGCCTGGGGCTTTACACCCCCCCTCCCCCCACCCACCTGCAGGCTGAGCGGCAGCTCGTGGATGCGTGTGGCCAGGGTGCGCAGCTCGCGGTCGGACAGCACACCGGAGTGGTCGGTGTCCACCTCCTGGAAGACGCTTTCCACGTCCAGCCCCTGGGGGGCGCTCATCAGGAAGTAGAAGTAGGAGAAAGCAAACTGCATGTCCTCTGGGTGACGTACACGGTGGGCCGACGTCTTGTCAAACTCCTCTGGGAACCTGGAGAAGGGGGGGGGGGGGGGGGGGGATATATGAGTCACATGTCCTGACCTCTGACCTGGGGGGGCTGGGGAGGGCTATAAGGGTCACATGTCCTGACCTCTGACCTGGGGGGGCTGGGGAGGGCTATAAGGGTCACATGTCCTGACCCCTGACCTGGGGGGGCTGGGGAGGGCTATAAGGGTCACATGTCCTGACATCTGACCTGGGAAGGGGGGGGCTATATGGGTTAGTACATGGTTGCTCACCCTCCTACCACTCAGGATATGTTTCAACATCCCAACTAGTGCGATTGTATTTCATTCGATCAAGATAGCAGACATAACAGACATTATGATGGCCAAACGGACGAATGATGCGTCCTAAGGAACTAGGACGGCATTATCTCCTTCCCTTCCCTGAGGATGGTCCAGTGTCCCCTATGCTAAAGGAGAGACTTCTGCAACAGCTCTCATCATGGCCGCCACTGGGCATTTCCCCAGCTAGGAACCTCCCTAAGAGACTGTTCGGACGTTAGAGGAGTTGTGCAACCTCTCTGAGTTCCACACCCCGAGGTTCGCCGACTCAGCATAAAAAAATTCCAGACTTCCTCATCTCGTCCACAGGGCGCCTTGGAAACCCCGCGGCGCCACGACAACCAAGCACTCACGTGTCCTGCAGGCCCTGCATGACGAGCCGATCGACCATGTGCGGCATGTGCGCCGGCACCTTCCGCGAGGTGAAGCCGAACTGGCCGTTGAGCAGCTTGTTGACGTGACGCAGGGAGTCTGCAAACGTGTCCTGCAGCCTCCGGCCAGCGGCGGCGCTGTTGGCCCGGTACGCCAGCTCTGCCTGGAGCTTGTCCTCCTCCTGTGGGGACGCAGCACCTCATTAGCTCATCAGTCAGCCTGCCTACCTGTTTAGCTCATGTTAGCCCGCCTGTCTATTTAGCTCATCAGTTAGCCTGCCTGTTTAGCTCATCTGTTAGCCTGTCTACCTGTTTAGCTCATCGGTTAGCCTGCCTACCTGTTTAGCTCATCAGTTAGCCTGCCTGTTTAGCTAATCAGTTAGCCTGCCTGCCTGTTCCTACCTGTTAAGCTAATCAGTTAGCCTGCCTGTCTGTTTAGCTCATCTGTTAGCCCGCCTGCCTGTTTAGCTCATCAGTTAGCTTGCCTGTCTGTTTAGCTCATCAGTTAGCCTGCCTGTCTGTTTAGCTCATCAGTTAGCTTGTGTACCTGTTTAGCTCATCAGTTAGCCTGCCTGTTTAGCTAATCAGTTAGCCTGCCTGTCTGTTTAGCTCATCAGTTAGCTTTCGTACCTGTTTAGCTCATCAGTTAGCCTGCCTGTTTAGCTAATCAGTTAGCCTGCCTGTCTGTTTAGCTCATCAGTTAGCCTGCCTGTCTGTTTAGCTCATCAGTTAGCTTGCGTACCTGTTTAGCTCATCAGTTAGCCTGCCTGTTTAGCTCATCTGTTAGCCCGCCTGCCTGTTTAGCTCATCAGTTAGCTTTCCTACCCTTTTAGCTCATCAGTTAGCCTGTCTACCTGTTTAGCTCATCAGTTAGCCTGCCTGTCTGTTTAGCTCATCAGTTAGCCTGCCTGTCTGTTTAGCTCATCAGTTAGCCTGTCTACCTGTTTAGCTCATCAGTTAGCCTGCCTGTTTAGCTCATCAGTTAGCCTGCCTGTCTGTTTAGTTCATCAGTTAGCTTGCGTACCTGTTTAGCTCATCAGTTAGCTTGCGTACCTGTTTAGCTCATCAGTTAGCCTGCCTGCCTGTTCCTACCTGTTTAGCTAATCAGTTAGCCTGCCTGTCTGTTTAGCTCATCAGTTAGCCTGCGTACCTGTTTAGCTCATCAGTTATCCTGCCTGCCTGTTTAGCTCATCAGTTAGCCTGCCTGCCTGTTTAGCTAATCAGTTAGCCCGCCTACCTGTTTAGCTCATCAGTTAGCTTGCCTACCTGTTTAGCTCATCAGTTAGCCTGCCTGCCTGTTTAGCTCATCAGTTAGCCTGCCTGCCTGTTTAGCTCATTAGTTAGCCTGCCTACCTGTTTAGCTAATCAGTTAGCCCGCCTGCCTGTTTAGCTCATCAGTTAGCTTGCCTACCTGTTTAGCTCATCATTTAGCTTGTCTGTCTGTCTACCTGTCTGTCTACCAACACAGCGCCTGAGTGTCACTTTCCTCCAGGAGGCTCTGGAAGACCTTCCTCCTCTCCCAGGGCAGGAAGCCTCTGTCTGAGGACACGTAGTGCTGCAGCCTCCTGCCCACCAGGGGCGCTGCAGTGTCCTCTGGGGCCCCGGGGGGCTCAGGGAGCCTTGCAGTGCCGGTCCCCCCCGGCTGCAGGCCCACGTAGGGCCCCAGCAGGGAGGCCCGGGTGAGGTTGTACCCGCGGGCCGTGAGGTCGCCCGCCTGCAGCCGCTCCAGCAGCGTGTGCAGCTCGGCGCGCACAGCGGCAGGCAGCAGAGCTTCGTCCAGTTGCGGTGAGCGCACCTCCTCCGCCCGGCCACCGGGGGGCCGCGGCCGCCTCACCCGGGGCCCCCGACGGTCCTCGGGCACCTCCGGGAACAGGAAGGGGGGCTCGGGCGTGGCGGCAGCGGGCGCGGCAGGACCCGGCGTGTGGGAGGCATTGGTGGGCGGGGCCGGGCGTGTGTCCAGCGCCACACTGAAGCGCAAAGTGAAGTGGGCATCGCCCCCGGAGACCTGCAGCGTGAGGTTGTAGTGCAGCAGCGTAGCGTTGTGGCCCGGCAGCAGCAGAAGGTGCACCGTGCGCCACTTGTTGGCCACGGAGGTGTGGCGCAGCGCCGGGCTGTCGCTCACCTGGGCCTCCGACACCCTGCGGCCCAGCCCCGCGAAGCTGAAGACGGGCTGCAGCTCCCCCACCGGCAGCACATAGAGGCTCTGGTTCCTCAGCAGGGGCACGCGATACAGCTGGTCAAAGTGCTCTGGGGCGTGAGAGAGACGCCACCGTTAGCTACCGCTCACTGTTAGCTACCGCTCACGGTTAGCCACGTCTCACGGTTAGCTACCGCTCACGGTTAGCTAGCGCTCACGGTTAGCCACCTCTCACGGTTAGCCACCTCTCACGGTTAGCTACCGCTTGCTGTTAGCCACCTCTCACGGTTAGCTACCTCTCACGGTTAGCTACCTCTCACGGTTAGCTACCGCTCAAGGTTAGCCACCTCTCACGGTTAGCTACCTCGCACTGTTAGCTACCTCTCAAGGTAAGCCACCTCTCACGGTTAGCCACCGCTCACAGTTAGCCACCGCTCACAGTTAGCCACCGCTCACAGTTAGCCACCGCTCACAGTTAGCCACCGCTCACAGTTAGCTACCTCTCACTGGTAGCTACCTCTCACTGGTAGCTACCCCTCATTGATGTGAATGTGTAAACATGAGTATTAACACTGGCATGACGTGTAAACATGAATATTAACACTGACATGACATGTAAACATGAGTATTAACATGACGTGTAAACATGAGTATTAACATGACGTGTAAAGCCACACCCACCTTCCCCACAGTCTCCAGCGTCGAAGCCGCATGCCAGCACGTTGCAGGCCTGGTCGCAGAACTTGTCCGCTAGCCAGGAGTTGGCACAGCCCTGGTTGCAGTAGGACACGCCCCCGAGGGCCCCCACGCCCGCCGCAAACTGCCAGGGCAGTCCTCCCCCGGCACCCCCGCCGCCTCCCGGCACAAAGCGGCTGCTGCTCCCTCCTGCTGGGGAGGGGCATAGCACAAGTTAGGTACAACATGGTTATGGATAACATAATATTCAGTCCTCATAATAGTCTAAAGACATGCTAGTGTCCCCTGCTGACGTCCTGCAACACAACAAGGTTTCCCCGTAGCCTACAGGAAACCTCCTACAGTCTGGAGTCCCCAACGAACCAATCAGCGTCGAGCTGTGATTATCTCCGTGTTTCCAAAGAGCCTGACATCCCTGAACAGTTTCAATGGACGGCTGCGTCACGGTGTCTCACCCAGACAATCCCCCCCATCCCAGTCACAGGCTGAGTTGTTGCAGGCCTTGTCGCAGTAGCCATCTTTGATCCAGGAGCCAGGACAGCCCTCGGCACAGTTGGGCACAGGCCAGGTCAGATACACCTGCACACACACACACACACACACACACACACACACACACACACACAAGCCAGGTCAGATACACCTGCACACACACACACACACACACACAGGCCAGGTCAGATACACCTGCACACACACACAGGCCAGGTCAGATACACCTGCACACACACACACACACAGGCCTGTCAGCATGTCACCCAGACCACCAGGGGGCGCTACAGGCCACACACCTTCTGGCCCTTTGAGTGGCTGACGAAGTCGTCGGGCCAGACGTCCTTGCCGAACATCACGTCGTCGTTGAGGTAGACGAACTTCTGGGAGAGGCCCGGGATGCGGTGCAGGTGGGTCTCTATGGCCGGGGAGCTGAAGCTGGGCAGGTGGCTCTGGTTCAAGAAGATGTCCTGCACACACACACACACGTATAACTGGAGTACCACCAGAAACACTCGTATAGGGGAGGCCACTGGAAACAACAATGCCTTAACACAGTTTACCTTTGTTTATTTATGTTTCCCAGGCCCATAACTATTGGAAGTTGGACCGTGAGTGTTTCCACAACACTTTTATCCAGAGCACTTTACAGTATTTTGCCCCACATTCACACACCGATGGCGACTGCTGCCATGCAAGGTGCGACCAACCCCCTGGAGCAGTTAGCAGGTAGGGTTAGGCACCTTGCTCAAGGATGCTAACAGGTAGGCCAACACATGTGCGGTGTTGTTGAAAAATTAAGAGGGTTCTGCGTACATTTATCTCGGCTCTCGTACACACACACACACACACACACACGGCAGGTCTGGGAAGGGGGTCGTCGTGGTTACCTTGTGTGTCACCACGGTGACCCTGCCGTGGTCCAGGTTGAGCCAGGAGGGGATCTGCCCGTTGGTGACAATGAACACGTGCCGCACCCAGGGGGCGTGCTTCTCCACCGAGCGCAGCGAGTAGCGCAGCTCCTCGTTGTCCTGGAAACGGCTGGCCGACACGTCCTCGTCCTGCTTGGACTGCAGGGAGACGAGTTAGAGAGACGCACGTCTCCCCCTAGCGTTCAGACTGCAGGGAGACATGTCTCCCCCTAGTGGTCAACAAGGACATCTCATCGTCTGGTCATGTGAATAGCACTGGTTAATAATGCTCAAGCACTGCGTATAAAATCACTTCTTTCCAGCAAATCTAATAAGTCAGGGAGATAACCTGTGCACGTACAGGACGTTATTGAAAGATCCCTAGTTCCAAAGAACCCTGGCATGTGGGCTTTGCATCCACAAGAGGGTTGTTGCTGTCTGCGTTTGGAGAGGTGGGACTACAGCGTAGGGTCATGTAGATGCCACAGAGAAGCATAGAGTGGCCTTTAGCTGAGTGTGTGTGTGTGTGTGTGTCCTGAAGGTTACAAGGAGCTGTGTGTAGCTGTAGTACCCCGGGGCCCAGCAGGGGGTAGCATACCTGGGAGATGGCGGCCAGGTCCCAGAAGAGGTAGGCAGGCCTGAAATCCAGCAGCTGGCCCTCCAGCGTCAGGTTCTTGCGGGCCTGCTGGGCGAGCTGGGCCAGGTCCTGCGCCCCCTGGAGGTGGAGCAGGGCCACACTGGCCTGGGAGTACAGCTCACACTGCACGCACACACACACACACACACACACAGGGAACTGTTAATTTATGCTGCAAGGCACTATGGGGAAAAATGACACACACTATGAAGTGCTGCTGCAGTGGCTGCATGTGTGTGTGTGGAGCACTGCCTGTGAGCATCACAACATGGCTAGCATGTCAGCTACACGCATGTAAATACGACAATACTATTGCTGGCTGAGGTCATGTCCATATATGGCATTAAGTGGATATAGTAATAATAGTGACCAGGCCTATTGGCAAGACCACTGCAGTGGTGCGTCTACATGTTACGCCCCAAGAAACCCTTTCTACTCCTAAAGTGTTCTTTTGAAAGTCTTAATGTTACCCTGCGTTCACACCGCCAACGCCGGCGTGTTCAAATCACAAATCGATCGATTTCTGACGAGCTGTCGCCAAGCCCTCTATAGTGTCCAAGCCACCAGTAACTACGATGTAGAACTGTACCGTACATATGGTCTTATATATTTGATGAGTTAAAACAAATAAGCAAAACACAGATCTGCTACAACACAAACCTCCTACATTAGATTGTTACTTTGTCTGACACAAGACCGTGCTACTTTGTATCATCGATATGATCTATTTATTTGGAGGCTATAGTTCCATTATCTGTTCAACCAGTGAAATGAGTCCGTCTATTTCGATTATAGTTAACAGCTTGAACAGGTAGTAGGCTACTTTGGTCCGTTGTTTGCATTCAATGAACGGTGTCGTGTCTGTGAGGGTTAAGGTTAGTCTGGTGAGCAGTCAGTCAAGTAAAATAGAAGACGACCATATTGAGCAGCATGTTGATCATATGACATTAACACGTTCTACGTTTTCAATCCTCTGGTACAGAAAAAGTTACACATTCTGTAAACACCCTCAAATATATCAACTACATCAGCATTCTCACATGGACATCTTGTCAGATGGTGAATGTCCCCTGCTGGTTAAACTCCAATATTTACTGATAAACACGACATTAACATACAGTGTATACCGTATACAGTAACTGTAGAGTATAACATTGCACCGACTGGTCATAGATAGTCTAATGAAAGTCTATTGTAAAAGCTAGCAGTACATTCATACTGTAGCTAGCAACATTACTGAATGCTAATGACAAACATTACTGAATGCTAATGCTTAACATTAATGAATGCTAATGACAAACATTACTGAATGCTAATGACAAACATTACTGAATGCTAATGACAAACATTACTGAATGCTAATGATAAACATTACTGACTGCTAATGCTTAACATTACTGAATGCTAATGCTAAACCTTACTGAATGCTAATGACAAACATTACTGAATGCTAATGACAAACCTTACTGAATGCTAATGCTTAACATTACTGAATGCTAATGCTTAACATTACTGAATGCTAATGACAAACATGACTGAATGCTAATGCTAAACATTACTGAATGCTAATGCTTAACATTACTGAATGCTAGTGATAAACCTTACTGAATGCTAATGATAAACCTTACTGAATGCTAATGATAAACCTTACTGAATGCTAATGATAAACCTTACTGAATGCTAGTGTAATTCTATTTTGACTAATCTGATATGTTGTTGATATTATGTTTAGAATATTTATTTTATCTTCTGTCACATCTTATATTTTAACATAGTAGTTGTCATGACAGCATAAGCAAACGTAACCTGTTTGACTGCTGCTGATGGCAGCTTGGTATGGTTACCATGGATACGTCACCTGTTTTATTCTGCTGCTGATGACCGGCGGCAGCTTGGCGCGGAGCTGCTCCGTGTCCTTGAAGGAGGCGGGGAAGCCACTGAGGTAGGCCACCGTCTGCAGCCTGACCAGCCCAGGGGCCTCCTTGTCTGTGGTCTGCAGACACACACACACACACACACACACACACACACACACACACACACACACACACACACACACACACTTACCAACTGTACTGTCTCTTTAAGGAGCTGTTAAATGTGTACCGGCCCTTTAAGATGTTAAATGAGTACTGTCTCTTTAAGATGTTAAATACTTTCTGTCTCTTTATGCTGTTAAATGTTTACTGTATCTTTAAGCTGTTAAATGTGTACTGTCTCATTAAGGAGCTATTAAATGTTTACGGTCTTATGCACTGCCTCATTTAAGAGTGTAGGCCTACTGTCAATTTGAGAAACCATTAAAAGTTTACCATCACTAGGAAACTGTAAGCAAGTGTACTTTCACTTTTATAAACCATTAAACATGTACTGTCACTTTAAGAAGGTTAAAAACCCCACAGCTGCTTTGAGTTAATAATGCTGCTCATCAGGAACCCTCTTTGGAAGTGATGTTTACTCATGTACTCAGAGGGAAGGATCTCTCTGGCATGTGACCTACAAATCACTAGGCTGTTCCAGAGGAACGATCTCCTGGGTCACGATCAGAACATGTGACACCGTCCCTTTAATAAGTTAGTGAGTGACAGCTCACCAGGTAGCATCTGGAGATGGTGTGCTTCAGGTCCTCTCTGGAGACGTCAGCGTAGGCCTTGTCAGCTGGAGAGGGGGCGGGGTTAGCGAGACACGTTGATTGACAGTAGAGCCATCCTGTCACAGCAGGTCTGAACTGAAGTAGACGTTACTACTGGAACACTAAAGTCAGGTTCCCCTGTTGCACCTGGAAGTGCCCCTAGGGGCGCTGTGCCCCTACTTGACAAACACTAAGATTACTAGACCACCCTGCTCGTTTGTCCATGGGGTGCACGCACACACACACACACACACGCACACACACACAGGCTGTGTTTACATGGACCCAATTATTCCGTTGGAATCAGAAGAGAATGGCCCAAGCCGATTGAAAACAGATGTGGTATAACCAGAGACATTATATAGAGGAGACATGCCACTATTAATGCCTGTAAGGACTGTTATATAACCAGAGACAATATATAGAGGAGACATGCCACTAATAATGCCTGGAAGTTCCTGGTTGTGTTCTGTGATGCCCTGTTTTAGGCTGCTGTTGTTCTGCGTGATGCCAGAGTGATGGGAGACAAGGCACTAGGCTATTATGCACAGCCACTGCACAAAGTCTGGACACAACAATGACGATGCGCAGATGAGTGGATGACTTCCTCTGGAACCAGAGATCTCTCACCCTCCCCAACATGCCGGCGACCATAGAGCTATCCAGTTGTAGACACACGCTATGTTTCATTTACCATGATTATTCTATTCAGATTAAGTGCGCTGGCGCATGTAAACACCAGGATGTATTAGATCACATCCCATGTAAACACCAGGATGTATTAGATCACATCCCATGTAAACACCAGGATGTATTAGATCACATCCCATGTAAAGACCAGGTTGTATTAGATCACATCCCATGTAAACACCAGATCGTACTAGATCACATCCCATGTAAACAGCAAACCTGAAATCTTCATTCAGAAAGACAAAAAAGTGTCCATGTAAACCCAGCTACTGACACAGAGACACACACACACACACACACACACACACACACACAGTACACACAAACACACACCGTCAGCCTGGCGGTGGAAGACCACCAGCGTAGCGGAGGCTGAGGCCACCAGGGGCTTGGGCACCAGCAGCAGGTCCTGGGCGGCGGCAAAAGCGGGGGGCAGGTCCCTCAGGGTGGCGTTGGGAGGCAGGGCCGGGTCAAGGACCAGGATGGGTGCCACGATGCAGTGGGACAGCAGGCACTCTGGCTGCAGGCTGCAACCAGAGGTCAACACGTTCCTACGAGCTGAGGCTATGTGTTGACCTCTGGCTGCAGGCTGCAACCAGAGGCCAACACGTTCCTACGAGCTGATGCTATGTGTTGACCTCTGGCTCCACGCTGCAACCAGAGGCCAACACGTTCCTACGAGCTGATGCTATGTGTTGACCTCTGGCT
>JAODTR010073126.1:0-15553 GCA_025399935.1 Amblyopsis rosae | reverse complement strand
AGACAACACAGCCCTCAGGTTCATGGGGGCACCCAAACCTCTCCACCACGATAAGGTGATGGTTCCCGGAGAGGACAGTGAAGATAGAGATGATTAGATACATTCTAAAAGTCATTTCACACCTGGTGCTAAAAAATAAATAATTCAAAAGTAGTTTCCACATTCAAACAACTAACCATAAAACCCTTGCATTTTTTTGTAAGGGACAGTACAATAGCAAAGACAATAATATACACAAGACAACATACCTACAGTGACAGACACATTAATACAGATATGAGTATGAGTATTTCTGAGTACATACTGTACACTATATTTGTTTGGCATCCGATCTTTCCCTCTATAAAGTTATTCTATGTTGCACACTACAATAATTGTGTATTTACAGTTTGTAATTTTGGAAACCTGGTTTTGAAGGTCCTGCCATGCCTTCCACAAGCTGGAATGGTCACGCAGGTCAGGGCTATGGTGTTGTCACATTGTATATTATGATCCCACGCCCTATTATTATTTAACTCCATCCACACAGTTTCTCTTTGTGTGTGGTTCTGTTGGGACACTATGTTACTTTTGATTTAATTTTTGTGTCTGTTTACCTTGTGTGGTTTTTGTTCTGTCCATCATTACGGACAATGTGACAGACAGACGACAGACAGTGCATGTGTGCATGTGTTTGTGTGTGTGAGTGAGGTCAGTGAGTGGATGGCTGGTATTTACAATACCCACCAGACCCTGTGTTTTTTGTTTTTTACCATGACAGATGCTAAGCTCTTGCCCTAACACTCAGTCTTCTTACTGGAAACAGAGCGTGTGTGTGTGTGTGTGTGTGTGTGTGTGTGTGTGTGTGTACACAGTTGTATCTGTGTAGTTTTGTCAAACATATTGACATGTTTCCTGTGTGTGAAGAATAACATTGTTGCTTATTAGCATGTGGACAAATGTGAATGTTCTTATGAGTCACTGTTGCACAGCACGTGAGGATGCACGTATCTGAGTGTAGTATATTGGCTTTGTGAGTGTGTGCGTGTGTGTGTGTGTGTGTGTGTGTCCACATAACATTGTGGGGGATGTCTATGTTCTATTAGCATGTATTTCAGGACACTGAAATACGGTATTCGGTAATGTTAATGATCTGTCCTAGCTGAAGTATTTCGCCATGTGCTATATTATGACTGGGAAGGCAGTACAAGGTACTAGACAGAATAGAATGCATTTACTTATGATAATTGTCATATGGCTCATTCACCTAATAATGACAACTGTACTGAGTGTGGATCAAAGCCTCTGTTAAATGACAGAATGTAAATGGATCACATGGATCAGCCAGCTCACAGATGGCAGCTACGCATGCTGACAGCACTCCAGATGTCAGCAGCACTCACACACACTGCTAGGTTGCAGTCTGTCTGTCTATCTTGAGCTCTCCATGTCTGCTGCATGTCTCTCTCTCTCTCTCTCTCTCTCTCTCTCTCTCTCTCTCTCTCTCTCACTCTCTCCCTCTGTGTCTCTCTCTCTTCCCCTATGTTCTTGAATCCTTCTTTGACAAGGCATGCATGGGGTGACTGAGTTCACAGAGAGAGAGAGAGAGAGAGAGAGAGAGAGAGGCACAAAGAGAGAGAAAGGACATCCAGGATTGGTTGACCACATAGGAATTCTCTCTCCAGGCCTCAGGAACCACAGCTGATCACAGCCTAGTGTACTGTTAACTCTCCTTGTATACAGTCACACACACATGTTCATGCAGACAAACACCCACCTCCGTAATGACTAATGCACAACACACTAATAAAAATGAATGGACACATACACATGCTGTTATGTCAACTATCACATGAGTTTGATTGTCTTCTGGCAGAAAGCAGGAGGAATGAGAAAGAATGTGTGCGCACACAGAACAGCATTTGGCTGCACAGTCAAACGACGCACATGTCCCTGCACAACTGGGTCACATATGTCTCTTTAAGAAAATACATCAGGTTACAATTGATTGGTTGGTTGCATAATAGTCTTTTTTGTTTGGTTTGATTTAGCAGATCAAGTAAACTAATGTCTGGCATGGTATACAGTATATCTATATTATTTCATGTTTTCTGTATCGGTGACTATAGCTTGTAGCTACTGCTGGGCTCAAGCAGATGTTCCCTAGAGTGTTTAAACAGCATATAGCATTACTATGAAAGGCTCTTCACACAGTCAATGTACTGTATAATAAACCATATATTGTAATAACCAGCCTGTGTCTTATGGATTGCTGCATACGCATTTTACGTTATCAGCCCCATGATCGGTGCACACATACACACGCACACACACACAAACAAATGCACACACTTTCTCTCCCTCTCCCTTCCCTCTCTCTCTCTCTCTCTCTCTCTCTCCCTCTCCCTCTCCCTTTCTCTCTCATTCTCCCTCTCTCCCTCTCCCTTTCTCTCTCTCTCTCTCTCTCTCTCTCTCTCTCCCTCTCCCTTTCTCTCTCTCTCATGTTCTCTCCTGCGCATGTTTTCCATGGCAACCATGACGAACGTCACTCTCAGTCTGTCTCTAAGGGATCATAAGACACATGGCGAGGGAGAGAGAGAGGGAGAGAGGGAGAGATAGAGAGAGAGAGAGAGCGTGAGAGAGAGCGAGGAAGAGGTAGAGAAAGGGAAAGGGAAAGCACCACTACATAGGGGGGGAAATCCAGTTTTTTATGAGTTGGTCAGTACTATAATGTAATCCACATTTATTCAATCAAGATAATGACATAAATACTCAATTAAGGTATTTTCAGATTTCTGGGAAATATTTTGACATTATTCATTTTGCTTTTGCACTTGAAGGCATACAGTATAGAAGGCACCAAGAGACTGTTTGTTTTCCAGCAGGCCAATACATACAAATATAGGTCAACAAATATCTGTTAAGTGTGAGATTGCCCGTAGAGACTAACTTCAAGGTCAAAGTTCATGTTGCACTCTGTGTATTCTTCTAAAGTGCACACTGATAGTTACCTCTCAATACTTTCATGACTAGATAATAATGAATAAACTCACTCAGCTATGTCAAAGATTTGACCTTAGGGATTACGTAAATGTATTTGTTTATTGTAAGTTGCTGTATCAAGAGAAAAATAAGGTGCAAATCTATATTGTTGCTGTTACATGCATATAGTGGTCTCGGTTTGTGTGGTGATGGCATCAAGGGATGTTGTTTAGACAATACACACAAAATAGTGCTTTTTCCTAGTCTAACAATATTAGATGCTGCATGTTTGTTCAATGAAACACTATGGTAAATCAACATATCATTTAACCCTTAAAGCAGCATCTTGTAGGCAGTTCAGAAAGTGGATTGATGCACTGCAATGCTGCAAACAAGCACCGTGTGTATCTTTGATGCCATTTCTCTTCTCAGAACAGTTAGGGTGGCTGACTATTTTAATAACTCAGTATTCAAATTAAAGTGAAACTGAAAGAAATAACATAGAGCCATTACTGGTTTTCTTCGGTGTATATGTCCTTTGTTGAACTCTCTGACTCATGTGTATAAGTTAACTTATTCATGTCTGGAGGCAAACATGCGAGGCTATTATCTCTGTTCCTCTGCGTTTCTCGGTAATTGAGAACACATTCAGAAGGTCTGACAGGAGAGATGCTTTGAAAAGGATGAGCAGAGGCTATGCCGTTATGTCCAATTCATTCCCAATGGGGGAAGCACCCAATGTTACAGGATACAGCATAATATGACGGCAACAAACTGAATACCTTCGTCAACGCTTCTGTCTGTCTGTCTGTCTGTCTGTCTGCATGCCAGCCTGTATTATTTATAGGCTATATAACTAAATCTGTACATCTATCTTTGATTCATATTACATCTTTTTTAAATGTGGAGCTCCCTAACTTGTTAAAGGAAACTCAATCCTACACAGCATGATTACCTCCATGTCTTAGACTTCACAGTCATGCCTGACTCACTTTATGACTGTTCCCCATGGACAAAGCAGGCTTTCATACTTTAGATAAGTCTTTGTGTATGTATTGGGACACTTTTACTCATGCCTAATTGTTTGTGAATGTGTCACAAAGCATGTGCTGTGGTATAGTGTGGAAGGTACTGTGATTTGGGATCAGCAGGTCTTGTCAATGTAAACTAAGCCTTTATATTTGACACATATTAGGGAATTGTAGAATACACCTATATTAAACATGTTGGCACACACTCACTTATTTACTTTACAAGTTAACATGTCACATAACTCAGTCTCTCTTGAAAAATATACGGAATCATAGAGTGAAACAAACTGAACATACACTAATGCACACACAGACATGCAAAATGACACATAATGATAGTTGGTCTGGTGACAGTCTGTCTGTCCTGTATTCAGTCCACCTGATAAGAGCAATATGAGCAGATAAGGAACACATAAATCACATAAATATATGAGGATGATAAGGAACTGAAATCATCAATCAAAGATACAGACCCACTTACTAATAAGAGTCCTGACAGGTAGACAGTCACAGTTATGCTGAATATCTGCAGGCTACATTTAAAGCAGATGTTTTTGGCAATACGAGTGCAGCACAGCTACTGTATCGCCAAGGCCTGGTTGATGCATGTAGGCTTACATTTATAAATGTAATCTCAAACTAAGAATACTGAACATAAATAAACACAAAAATCCTGTCTTTATTCTCCTTCTTCAACACAGTGGCCTATCTACATTATGTGTGTATGTGTGTAAACCACATAAGCTGGAAAATATTTCAATATTATTCAATTTTTCAATAAATGTATCTATTGGCTACTGAGATATACATTTAATGCAGCCGAAAAGCAGCATACTCTCTATGAGGTCTATACAGAACATATATAAGCATAAATATTGCACATCAGATTAATTACATAATACCGGATCCATTCTGGTTTTATAGTATAGCAGAGGATTCCATTTAATCAACAGCCTGTGAGTTAAACACGGTGTGGAAAGCATTGCTTCTGCTACAGTCATGTGTTGACCTAAGCTAACCCTATCTCTGAACTAGCCTCACTTCAGAGCACCAGATGCACTATTCATCTCCATCTGTGCTCACAGAGACCTGTGTTACCTTGTTTTTTCTTTTTTATTTAACCTTATTTAACCAGGTAGGCCGGTTGAGAACACATTCTCATTTACCCAGGTCGACCTGGCCAAGACAAAGCACAAATGTGCAGGATATAGACAAACAGTTACACATAGAACACAGAGTCCAACAATAACATCTAGTCTATAAACCTACCTATACCCGTTTAACATGGATTCACTGTGTGAATCAATAGACTTTATTCTAGGGAACTGAACCTTTCTCAAATGAAGGATATGGTGCCATTTGTTTCCATGTGAAATGTAGGTCTGTGCATCTCTTTCAGACTGTAATGTGACTAAGCTCTGTATGAACACATTTTACCTGACCTGATTATCTATTCACAGCCTTAGGCAAACATTGATGGATGGATGGATATTGGTGTTGGTAGAGCTGTTTGGCTTATGAACATTAATCAGCAATGTTTGAAGTGCTCTTGGGCAAGGCAGCTAATTATTAACTGTTTCAAAACAGCTAATTATTGTCAGTGTGCTGTAAGCTTAGCAGTGAAACATATTACCATCTCATTTTTGGTGTCACTTTACAGTGATAATGAAAATGCTGTTAAACGTTTACTTTACAGAATTATTAAATAATTATTTAATTCTATAATGTAAAATGTATCGATCATGCAAATATCTGATTATATGTACTACTTGTTACTAATTAGTGTGTACTGTATTGAATACACTATATCATTATCTGTATTCTGTATTGTCTTCAGTAAATGAGAAACACGGTTTCCTCTGTTATGCCATTGGTGTAGTGCCCTTCAACTGCAGTCAAAATGAATGTAGAAAGGTCGATGAGGCTTAGTCTATATGCGGTATTGTATGAATAGACAATTAATGCATTCAATTTAGATGAAAATGAATGATGAATAAAAATGGAGGCATGTCATTGAAGAGGGTACCGTGCATGGTTGTAGGGGGGAGTGCCTCAGGGTACCCTACGTTACATCACCATGGGAGGAACATTCCACACCTGGCTGGCAGTCTGAGTGTGTGCTTGTGTGTGTGCGTGTGTGTGTGTGTGTGTGTGTGTGTGTGTGTGTGTGTGTGCAAAAGTGCTAGGCAACTATAAAGGCCATAATCGTTTCATCATAATTTATATTCTGTTATGAGGAATACTAATTAACACGCACACACACACACACACACACACACACACACACACACACACACTCACACATAGACACACACGCACACGCACACACCCACACACACACACCTCTTGCCCTTGCAAGTCAAGGATAGAGATTCCCTTATGGTCTGTCTGTCTGTGCATGCATTTTTGCCACAACGTGTGTATGCTATTATATATTTCTGCTCTTCATCTCCGTCACCATCTTGATTGTATTCCAAAAATTGTCAATCATACATTGAGGGTTATACAAACGTTTGTTTCTGCCAGAAATAAACTAAATTACAGTGCATATTTTAATGGTTTGAGCACTAACCTAGCTACTCAGGTCCATGTTTGTGTTATGCCAGTTCCCAGGTGAACTAATTACAGTAATATGGCATGACACACTGACTTATATATCATAATAGTGTCACTCACAGCTAACTTGGAGACCGTGTTGGACAGGATAGATGGAAAAACAACAGAAGGAGAGCGCAGAATGACGATGAGCAGGAGACAAATGAATTGTGAGAGATTAGTGAGCCAAGCTGCCATTTGTCATTCATTTAATACCGAGCTGTGTTCCCTCCAAATCTAAATCATTCACAGCACAGAGTTCTTTTGTTTCCACTGAGGCCATGGCATTCATATGCACAGTTCCAGTGGCGTCATAACCAGACAGCCGGTCACCGTAGGCTACAGTATTACCCACACGCTAACAGACTTATTAATATTCCTACCTAGCAAGATAGTTGTTGCTAGTTTGCTTTTGATACAATCTGCTCAATGTTTTAATATACTATCTCTCCTCACTCCCTTGAACACTTGGATATATTAACCAGTAAGATAAGCTATGTACTAATTATAGCACTGTATAGCACATTGGCCAAGGCTTCTGCAGGACAGTTGTATGCATGCACACACACACACACACACAAGCACACTTACTGGACAAATATACACATGTCATCACTTTGTGTATGTCCGTGTATATGTACGTGTGTGTGTGCGTGTGTGTGTGTGTATGTGTATGCACAGGCCTCTACTGTGTCATGCTTCTGCACAATGAGATAATCCTTATAGATTCATACAACTGTGTGTAGAGCCCTGTAGGTATGGTATGTGTGGTGTCTCACTGGATTCCACTCTAACCTTCTTTTTGTGGCGTACAGTATGTACACTGGCAACCATAATGAGTTACTAGTCACTCCTATGATGGATCATTACATTACATTACATTATTAATAATAATGATACTGTAATAATTATACATCTGATTATTTCAAAATCATCTCTTGACACCACAAAAGCATCTTGCCTATTGGGACAGCCAGACCTTCACTTTGATTAGCACTGCACTCAATGCAAAAAGCTGAAAACGTAATAAAATGTAGTAGTCATTAAAATACACTTTCACATTATGCAAAGGGAGACAAGGGAGACTGAGGTGCTGTCTGTGTGGAATGTGACCTAAGAAGAAGGCCATCTGGGTTAAAGATTGACCTGTCATACCTGGGAATGAGCTACAGCCTGCTGAGTCCAACGCACGTGCACACACGCACACACACGCATGTGTACACACACACGCACAGACTATACTAAAAGGTGAGTGAGAAGTAACCCTGAAGGAAATGTTAATGCTAATGTTTTTAAAGAATTACAGTTAACATCATTGACGCAGAACAATCACAGTCAAGTCAATCACATATCTCACGCATGCGCTTACCAGATGTGGGTGCAATAAACAGTTGGCTGGTGTCTAACATTTTAATGTTAATTAGTTAATAGAATATAGAATATCACTTACAGGGCACATATGCTAGGTGAGCTAATGCTGGAGACCGTTGCTAGTTTTACTAGCTAGCTAACTGTGCCGTGCAGGTAGAACATACAGAACCCGTACTGTATCTGTCAAACTGCACGAGTGGAATGCAAACATTGCTGTTGTCTGCAAACCTCTCCACTGAGAGGCCAGCATGGGTCAACAACCACATGTCAAAGGTCAACACGGCACTTGGTGAGCGTGGAAAACAGGAGGGAGAAGACCACAAGAAGAGAATGGAGGGAGAGAGTGAGAGAGGGATACAGTAAATAGTAAAGCACACATTAAGAACACGTTAGATGAGTATATGTGTGAGGAGCACAACAGAGAGGCAGATAGACACAGAGCAGCTAATTCAACAAACTTCTAAACATCACAAATGGAGTCAGAGGAAGCAGGACGGCCATCTTAGATTCAGCCTCTTGACATGTTGACGTAAGAGGAGACCACAGGGCTTAATGCTGCCTCATCCATCCTTCCCTGAAGCACACTATGTTTGTGTGTGTGTGTGTGTGTGTGTGTGTGTGTGAGTGTGTGTGTGTGTGCAAGGTAAGGCTGAATTTAGGGCCTGCTTCCATGAGTGTATAGATGAATAGTAAGTTCAATGGTAAGTTCAAGTCATGGGGTGATGGATGTACAGATAAGACCAAGGTTGATGACAGAGCTGAACTAGATATCTGTCCAAAGGAATGAGCACGCACACACACACACACAGCTTAAAGTTAAACATGTGGGCACCTGTAAATTAATCTGACACCACTTTATAGTCTAACTGCCTTTTGCATGTTGTAAACAGCTGTAAGACAAAAGGGAGTGTGGGTAAAGAACAGGGACTGTGTGTGTTAGTTCGGGCGTGCTTGTGCGTGCACGTACACATTGGTGTAAGTAAAACACAGAAAAATACAAAGTTTGCGAATAAACAACCACGGAGGGGGTAGTTTTCAGTGCATACGTGTGTTTCTGTGTGGTCGCTCGGTCTCAAACACTGGCACCGTGGCCAGCATTTTATGTTGGTAAAATTTCCATATGGAACATTGTGGAAGTTTCTAGGGCCCCACCGGCTCTCTATAAACACTATGGTATGTCCTGTGTCCATGTAGGAAGGGTGGGTGATGCTATGCATGTATGTCTTTTGAAAGACCAATACGGGTTCAAGGACAAGCTAAACATGGCCTTCTTATGGCACCAGTAGTGAGTTTCATTGTGTTTGTGTGGCTCCAAGATACGTGTTAGTCTGCATCCTCTGGACTCTCAGTTAACTCCTGTTGTCTTGACCAACCTTGTGTCCTGCTGTCATGAAAGGCATTCAAATGTGTGAATCACCGCACAGTTTTCACTCGCTTATGTTTTTTCCATTTGAGCGTAAAGAAATGATAACATTGCCATAGAGTTGTACATGACTCATTTGAGCTGCCATTCACAGACAGCTTATTTTACTTGGCACAGAGAGAGTGAGAAAGTGAGAGAGAGAGCGAGAGAGAGAGAGAGGTAGAGAGAGAGAGAGAGAGAGAGAGAGAGAGAGAGACAAATACGCCTCTTTAAGAGACACGTACTTTCAAAAAGTCAAAAATCTTAGCAAATCGGAGGACCTATCTAAATGAATAGTAATTCTTTGAGAGGGACCTACAACAAATGTTTCGGCTATATTTGCACACATTTGTCATACCCTGAGAGACAATGAATAACCCCCACACACAGAAAGGAGTAGAGTAGGGATGGTGAGAGAGAGAGAGAGAGAGAGAGAGAGAGAGAGAGAGAGAGAGAGAGAGAGATGGTGAGAGACAAGGAGTTAGATGCTACTGTAACCTGCCCTATACATGCCATTATTGTTACTATATGTTTATATTTTATTCACAGTATGCTATTTTTAATTTATTTAAAATGTGTGTTCTCATCTTTTTTATTTTTGTTGTTAATTATTATTATATAAGTCCTCTGCTGATTAAGTATTTGCATATTTTCATTATATATACACCTGCAAAATCTATATATAGAATATACTGCATATAATATGCAATATATATTTACATTTGTATGTACACAGTATATACATGTACATTCAACAGTTAGTTTTGATCAAGTGATTTGATTGGACAAGAGGCATTCCATGAGTGCCAATATTTCAGTCTAATACATTGGGACTTTTAGGGCGCATTCACACCTGGTCCATTTGCTGGTCCGAACCGGACCGGACTCGAGTCCAATTAGCCCCCCTCCCCTTTCCCCCAGGCTGGTCTGCGTTCACATTACATTGGCTGCGAACCAGGGTCCGTTTACGTCAACATCACACCGAACGTTCGTCTAATATCGCCAGGCAACAACCATAGTTATATGGCAACAACACGGAAAACAGGAGGGAAAATCTAAATAGAGCGTAACACATTTGCTTTAATATTAATATTTTTGTTTGTCAGTCAGTGTGAACACTCCACTATACCGACGTTCTTCTAATAACTGTTACTATTTCAAAAAACAACACACTTCTGATAAGCTGTTACCGTGACTCAACAGATTTAGCTTCACTGGCTGCATGATAAATGGAAACAGGCAAATGTAGATGACTACATGATACAAACGTGGATGTATTGGATACAAATTAGCTGACCTGCGGTAACTTGACAACGTATGTAAAAAGCTAGCATATTATGCTATCTTATGTTTTGCTTAGTAACAGTCCAGCCACGTAGTTGCTAACACCAAACAAGATCATGTTGATAGAAGTGTAGAACTATGGTTGCCGGACAAGCAAACATGTTCACCACGAACATTCGCCACTGTTCACCAGTTCTGAACGCATAACGCATTTCCTCTTGTGTGTTATTGCATTCAAGTACTGTGTAGGCTACAGTATATATTCAAAATTAACTCCATCCTCTTTATTAGCCTCAACCTATCAGTAGCAATCTATATGTTTCAGCATGGAGAAAATACACAATTTTAAGATTAGTCTCTGAAATGCAATTTTTTTTAAGTATGTTGTGTTGACACTTGGTATGAGATGAATGTGGTCACAGGTTCTTCTGTTATTGATTTATGAGCTCATACCACAATGTCCCACAAAGATAGGAGCCTGTATGCATGATTTACTAGAGCTAACACAGCACTCTGCTGGTATCGCAAACCAAACAGCCCACTGCATGAATGGCTGTGCTACACACCCACAATATGTTTTAATAGCATTAAAAACACACTGCCTTGTCCATGTCATATCTTGTTGACTCAAGGTAGATTTCAATTTGCAGGGCGTCTGTAAAGTAAAGGCCTTAGATGTTGTCGCATGGGATGAAATATAAACACCCAGGTTCCTATTTGGGTTAGTGGAATGACAGAGCACTGTGGTTATTATGTATGACTGACAGCAGGAATGGTAAGAGTAGGCAATTATCTAAATCCTGCGCCTTCCCATTTCCTACAGCACAGTTTTGAGGGCAGTCATTTTGTCTTGTATTGAGTATTAAAATCTTATTTTCTATATGGTTTAAAAGGCAGGGTTGTGGTTACATTTCTTTTTTCAGGTGTCCTATAAAGGCAGGGTCAGTTATTCTCAAGAACACTTGCTAATTTCAAACTCAAATCAAAACAATATCCCTCCGCAGCGCTGCCTCACACTTTGAAACGCATTGTGAAGCAGTGTTAGTAGCCTATTACGGCTTTTTTGTGAGCGAAGTTCTGCACTTGTTTATGTTACTATTTACAGAGCCAGGCTCTGAAGAAGTATCAGATTATTTGTTCAACACGCACAGAGAACAGTAAAATATTGAAATGCAAGGAGATATTTGGTGAATTTGGAAAAAGGTGTATATTATCTTACAATTAGCTTGCAATAGCTGATACATTTAAAAAATATATCAAGCTTTTATTGATATGGATTGTATTTTTCCTTTAGATACTGAACATATATTTAGCAAGCAATTGAAATTATTTCACCCTATTATTGGCAATATTAATACAAATGTAAATTTTTCTAAAGGCAAATATTTGCTGCCACCCAGATTAAAATCACACATTCTCACATCATCATAGACGTTCTATCCCATAACTTTGGCACTAAAGCCCATAGACAATCAAACACACTGACACTAAGATACATGCACAAGTAACCTTTGTTTGTGGCCAGTGTTCCATGTCACTGAAAACAATGGGGGTTTGTGGTATATGGACAGAATTAGGCTGAGCCTTGATATGACCATAGCAGCATATTACATTACTGCTGCAATCATTAACTATTTGTGGCATAGCTCTTGTTGAGGCAGTATATAGGTGGTTATATGTGTTTGTGTGTTTGTGCATTAGCTAGTGTGTAATTGTGTGGTTGCCTCAGTCCTGCGAGGCCCTCTTATGCAACAGGTCATTGCTTGTGTTGACTAATGACCTTATCAGGTTTTTAAACTCAGTGATGTCATTCTCAGGTGACTGTCTGTGTGTGTGTGTGTGTGTGTGTGTGTGTGTGTGTGTGTGTGCTATCTTATTTGGTCCCTATACAGCTAACTGTGTTAGGATTAGTGTGTTGTGATAATTCTGTCCATTTTTAATTGGTCTTCTGTTTTGTTTCTCCACATAAAATCACCAGAATAACTTCACCTTTCTATTGCCATGTTTAACCATAGCTCAGAGCTCACAGCAGACATTGATGGAAGGGCTTAGTCAGCACTCTGGGCCAAGGACAGGCATTATCATGGCTATTTTCCATCAGTTTAAGGAGCTGTGGCATCCTGGCCACCTTGGCAGGCGTCAAGCATTCATGTCTAATGTTAGCTTTGGAGCCATGCAGGGGGATTCTCCACCTGCCCAAACCAGTGGCCCAGGCCCCCTTCTCATTACCACATAAGTATACAGACGCGCACTCATTTCTATAGGCCTAACGTTCACACTCAACAAGAACCTTGAGCTGCCAAGACATTCCTGTCTAATTGATACACACAGGTACTACCTGTGACAAGTGCAAACCAATCTCTCTCTCTCTCTCTTCCTCTCTCTCTCTCTCTCTCTCTCTCTCTCTCTCTCTCTCTCTCTCTCTCTCTCTCTCTCTCATGACTATCTGTGTTTGTCAAACTCCTGGCCTCCATTTAGCGGTTACATAACTGTCAGTGAGAACCCGGTTAGCTGTTCAAACAGGTATGCATCAGGGTGGATTAGTGGCTGACAGACACGACCCACATACTGCCACTTCTCTGCATGGTACACTTCTGTCTCGCACACACACACACGCAGGCGCACACACACACGCACGCACACACACACGCACACACACACACACAGTCCAACAGGTTTTGGGCAGGGTTCATATGAAATGGCTGCCAATAGTGACAGTCAGTGTAACATGATTGCATGTCAAGTAAACCTCTGAAACTGGTGAAACTAGCTGATGGATTGAGCTGCTCTTGTTTTGTGTTGTCTCTTGTTTGAGCTGTGACACATTAAAGATAAGGTCCTAATGTACCATTGAAGAAGTAAGTTGTCGTTAAGCCTAGGTTATTTGTTGTTGTTAAGCCTCACACACTGATTTGTGTATGTCCTGTATTTTGTATATTGTTATTCCATATATTACAGTAAATACAGGTCATGAAATAATTTACATTGCTATGCTTTTGATATGAGGTAATACAATTCCTGGTTAGTTCAGTTCAGTTTGGCTTTTTTGCCTCACTCTCTCCCACACTTGTACACCAATCTTGTGCCCCTTATGTATATTCATCTCCGCTGACACAGTTCTAGACAAGCACGCATCATTTGAAAGTCATTTTGTGGAATTTACTGTATGCTGCGGTATTCCACCTTGCCAGCTGGTTGTAGGTCAGAACTATAGCTCTGTTGTGGACACACTAGAAAAGGTGCTGACATGCGATAATATGTCACTCCTTACGGTAAGATATGACAGAGCTAAAGTGGGCATTTTACCATGGTGACATGGTGAGAGCTACTGTACATTCACATCACATTGGGGTGTGTATGTGTGTGGGACATTTGTGTTTTTGTTCAAATTTTCACACCATATATTAGCTAGGTGACGCTGTGAGCTGCTCCGAAGGCAGTCTCCTTTACGCTCTACACTTTCCTTCTTCCCTGTTGTGTTTGCACATGTTGGCCGAACAATGGCGGGAAACAGGCCTCGTTGACAGAGCTGTGGTTAAGCTTTCCCAGCTGCTAGTACTGTACCGGTAGAACCAGTAAATCATTTAGAGGCCACTATCCAAAACCTTCTTAGTTACAATACAATGATGTACGCAATGTACAGAATAGTGTATGAACTTTAGTTTCCGAAGTACCATAGCTACCTAGATACGTTTTTCTCATAAAAGCATGCTCATACATTAATCACTGTCAAATGAAGCCTGTAAGTGTCACAAATGTAATTTTAGTATTAAACTATAGGAAACACTTGTGAGATTTTAATTCAGGTTAAATATCCCATGTGGATGACACTGCTCTTTAGTAAATTAAGCTCAAATACAGATATATAGATATATTTTTGTTTTTTTTTCATTTTCGCCTGACATAATGTTATTGATATAATTGAATACATTATTGTACTGAACACTATAGGACTAAAATACAACATCTGATAATTATATATGTCAAGGAATAAGCCATTGTGAGTGAACATATCAAAATATTTATGGGTTTTATTATGTATGTCAGAAATTTTGAAATGTGTGTTCAAGTTATAAATGCATATAACTCTATATGCTATTATTTCATTAATATATGTACTAATCTACATTTGGAGTCAAAAGTATATTTCAGCCGTCTTTGGAACGAACAATGACCTAACTACAAATGGTCACTTGACATCTTGAGCAGTGATTGGCCAAATTTGACATATGACCCTTTAAAATGGGGTCGTAGTGTAGTTTTATATGCAGTGTAGTATTTTGCAGTCTGTATGTAAGATGTTATTATAATTTGTACAATGCTTAAGCTATAGAGTCGATACTAGTTCATCTCTAATAAAATATGGAGTGTTTTTGCCAAAGCAACATTACAGTGGATTTTGAATTAACAGTATTAATGTTCATGCTCATTGTCACAATGAAAATTGAGACACATGATTTTAATGACAAAAGATATTACAAAAAACAAAATTCGCAACATAATGCAGGGTTCGACATTAAGGCTTGTCGGCTTGTCCGGGACAAGTCGATTTTTGAAGGGGGAAGTGCAAGAGGATTTTACTTGCCCGACCGGACAAGTTGTCCGATTTAAAATGTAAATTGTCAATAATTAAAAATATACCTTCAATATAGGCAGACATGTGTCACTTGTTACGTTATTTTAATTAATTGTTTCGTTTATAAATAATATAGAGCCCTATGCATGCACCGCAATAACGCTGATTCCACCGGTGTGTGCGCACATTACGGCTCCGACGCGGGCTTGTTCCATTCTCTCGAGACTTCAACTTACTGGAAGCATTTCAGAAGCGCAGCGCAGCGAGGCAGATGTATTGGCGAGATCAACAAAACTATACTACTTTGCCTCTCCGACATTGACTTCGTTTTTA
>JAODTR010073115.1:0-15553 GCA_025399935.1 Amblyopsis rosae | reverse complement strand
CCTTGGCTCCAGAGCACAAGGGGAGAGAGAGAGAGAGAGAGAGAGAGAGAGAGAGAGAGAGAGAGAGAGAGAGAGACAGACAGAATGCAGTGACGCTGGAGCCGAGCTAGCCTGCCTGCGCCCTTCAGAGCTTCGACTGCCATACAAACCCAGTGACTCTGGCTCACGAAGAAGAAGCAGAGATGGAATGGAGGATATCACTTTGCGTTTGACGTCCATGAACAGTAATGGTGACATCATTAGACAATGGTCCAATCATGACCACATGATAAAACGATTGACATCTCCAGCTTTGACTGAGTAATATAATACATGGGTAAAATATAAATTTAGCAAACAGTATAAACAGAGTAAACTGTGCCAAATTATTTACAAGTTATTCCTATTAATACAATTTCACAACAGGGATTTAAATACAATATTGTCACTGGCCATTTGTTTTCTAATTTACATATTTACATAAAACAAATATTTTTTATTGTCAGAAGTCACACAATGGATTTAAGAATGAGCCTATGGAGTAATGCCTTCTCTCTGGCTTGTTTGAGGATTTATCAATAAAAGGTTTAAGATAGTGGACAGCAATATTCTTATACAATGCCTTGCCGGATTTGTCTAGCTTTGATTAGGATTTATGGTAACAACCTTCAGCTAGCTTCTCTAACCTTTGGCTACTGCCAAACACACAGTGTGCTTTGAGATACTTACCAATTTACCAATCAGCTAGGGTTGTCAGGAATATCCCTCGGAGCACTGAACTGACATTTAATGCTAGGAGCCATTTGTGCCCAGAAACAGATAAAACCACTCTCAGCGCTCGTCCTACTGATTCCTTGAAAATACCAGCAGTTGCTTTCATAGTAATTCTGCCATTATTCATTTCAAGGCCTCAAGTATGATAGGGTGTGACTAGATAAATATATCATCTTGTAGGCTTTTATTATTTTTAAGCCTTATTTTGTACTTTCTTCACTTTTAAACAAATTATGACTATGGGACTTGGAGTTTCCACATGTTAAATATAAAGGTCTTACATTACAGGATTAATTACAGGACAGCCGTAAATTCAGAAATGCAAACAAATGCCAATTATTAGCATGTCTGCTCGTCATTAGCCAACGCTGAGACAAAGTATTAACACATGTAGTTCATCTTATCCTCCCTGCTTAAATCCAGAACGTCTTTGTCTTCACCGCGAGCCACTGGAGTGTAGCAAACTCTCCTCCGTTCTCCAAATCAAGAGGGGCCTCTGGGACTTTCCCCTGCTCATCTCTCCCTCCCAACTCTTTCTCTGCCCTCCTCTGTCTTCCAACCGTCTCTCCGTCAGAGCCCGGGGCTCCTTGTAATCGCCCTCCGCCGCGCTGATTGGACTTTTCATTAGTCCAACTCCCTACGGCTCAACCTGACCTCCTCTGGGTCACCTCCTGCTGATTACACCCCCTGGTTTGTTTGGTCTTCTCATTCTCCTTCATCATCGTCGTCATCGTCTCCGTGAAGAGGAGACGGCGTGACACCGGTGGGTGGTGTCCTGTTGGATCTTCACGCCAAGGTCAGAGGTCTTATTGGAGTGATTGAAAAAGAAATACACCAGTATAGATATTCTATGTAGTGCAATCAATAGTACTGTTCTTCGAAGGAGAGCATGGAGTCCACTCACCTTTGCCACAAATGTATTCCTTACTTAGATTGTGGGGAGCTAGAAAGGCAAATAGAGCAAGGGGACACAGGGGAGAGATTCAGCTGAGGTCCTCCAAAACTATTTGCACCCTTGGGTAATTTGAGCAAATACTATGAACAAACGTCGTTGTGGTTTACCAGCTTGATCTTGCACTCAAACATTTCCTCTGTCACCATTAGTGACACCCCTTGAAATACACAAAACGTACTTGTATACAGTACCTTATACTTTGCTAAATATTTTATGCACATCCAATTTCTTTTAAGTCCTCTGTGATCTACTGGGATATGCATAAGGTGGCAGACCATTTAATCATTCCTATGAGACGAGCATTACTTGTTTTTATTGATAATGATGATTATAATGTTCTGTGAAAGCTGTGCTGTGTGTCTGCTGTAGTAAACTTTGTGAAATATGTATGAAACCAGAGTTGTAAAACTGGAACATACCAGGAAATAGCGGGAGTCAAAATGGCTCTCCTCACTCTATCAGGAGCATCTTCGGTGGTTACCGCTGCCTCTGCATATTTTTTGCTTGACGCAAGACCTTACTGGATTTTAAGCATTACCTAGCGGGTGTTACGTGTCCTTGGAAGTCAGCAAACTACCTATAACTCAGTCGCTGAAGAGATTATAATGATGTGGCTCTACTACAGTCTGCCAATGCTGCTATAGCATGTATTAGGTTGCATCTAAGATGTGTACTGGAATATCATAAGTCAGTGTCAGTGGGGCTAAATTGGCTATAGCCTTGACCTTGTCCAAAAGAAGCCGTGAAGCCCCGCCTTTTATTCTGCCTCACCGTGTATTCCCCAACCCTGGCACGCTCCAAAAGCTGGAACAGATTACTCCCCAGTGCCTGCCCTGGCCCTGATTGCTGCTCCATGCAGATAGGCTTTCAAGTGGCCTCCTGTGTGCACATTGCCCCATGGGATACGCCCCGGTGCTCCACACATGGGGACTATTAGCCAAACTGTTGGAGGCCTGTGCATGCTGCATGCAGGCCCCTCCGAATTGCGCAGACGTGCCCTTCATCCATTCAGCAACCCTCCGATGGCCCATCTCCTGGCCACATTCATTACAGCATATCAACAGTGATAGTTATGTTGCCAGTCTACTGTGGAGGGCTCCTTACCCTGCAGTACAAGCATCCCCATCTGACAGCAAGAGTGCATTAGAAGCATTCAGCTGTACAGTACCGCATGATGATGCACGTGCAAACACACACATACACACACGCGCGCACACACGCACACACACACACACAGAAAACAATCCTTTAATCCTTCAATCTCTTGTGTGGTGGGCATTTTTAATCTTGTTTAATATATATAAAAAGATATACATTTTAACATGCTTTAATTAACTTAAGAAATATTTATTTGATGCGTATGAAAAAGTAATAGTAGGACCATACAAAAACACACCTAATACACCCTTCATGGGGACACACAATAACCCTGAGAGACAAGTGATTGCAGACCCTGGATCTGCAAATAATAATAAATACAGACCTGCTAAAGACTTAAGTTGTGTACTCACGCCTTTTGTCAAAGGCATATATTCATACTGGATAAGGCTAGTGTACAGTATGTCAATAACAGCATGCTAAATTAAGCATTTTGCTACATATAAGCTCCATTTCACATAAAACTCATCACTCACATCACTCAAATAACTCAGCGGCAAACTTAAAGTAGGCATTATTCCCATTTGTTCACAGAGGTCTTAATGCAACTTCTGTGACATGCTTTGGTCAAAATACCACAAGGATTTAGTACAGCAGCACCCTTTTCAACCATGTCTATGTAACCAAAAGTTGGCCAAGGGGGTGATGTCAGTTAATGGCAACTATAGCAGCTCGACAGCCATCTTGATGTTATTACTGTAAACCCTTTCTACATGAATGGGGAGAGAGCCATATCTGCACTTCCAATGGTCACAGGGACTAAACATGTATAAAAACAAATAAAACAAATAAAAATAAAAGCTGCAGTGATGTTGTAGTGTTGAAGTGGAAGTGGAAGTTGTAGAATGGAAAAATTAACAATATGTTCCAGAAGGAGAAAAGCTTATCTTTGGTATGGCTGTTGTGCTTGAGTGATTTTAAATTGTAAGAGCGAGTGTTCCTGAAAGTAAGACAGGGGAAAAAGTGCTAAAAATAATAGGACAGATGTGTAGTCAAGTAGGTGCATGGTTTTTGCAAACACACTTCCATTATTCACTTGAGGGGAAAGACGGACAAATTGTTTGTGGTGAGTGTTCCAGAAACAAAACAGCAAAATATATTTCTATTTGAAGACAGAATTAGAAGAAAAAAACTGCCATTAGACAATTTCACAGATTTATACCAAATTACCCGAGCTGTTTAGAAAAGCATAAGGTGATTGATAATGGACGTCACTGTACTGTAGATTGAATCTTAAATGCAGAACGTCACATGGCAGAAGAAGAAACACTGTCTGAATCCACGCATGGAGGTAAACCACAGAAGATTTAAGACAAGTAAACATATTGTACCACTGATGTGGTTAGAAAATAACTAACCTGCAGGGATTTATAATAGACACAGAGAGGCAGTGGGAAATAATATTTTGAGTTTCCGAGGTCTACTTGTAGTTTGGCTGGTAGTCAGGCGACAGGGAGCTGAGACAAGCCAATGAAAGGGCAATTACCTTCCAAGTCTTAGTCATATGTTAAACATCTAGTCTAGTGGGTTTAGGGATGATTCAGTGCATTGGTAGTCATCGTGCCTCTGTTCCTTAAAGAACCAGTGTGTAAACAGTGCATCTTATCTGGTGCTCATTACCATAAATATTCTATATTTTCATTAAAAAAGTTCAGTTATATTGAATAACTTTTGTTGTCTTTTACCACCTATTGTTTTTTGTTGTTTTTTGCTGCTTAATGAGACACAGTGGGAATGGTGTCACAAGTTGCTATTGGCAACCTGGCCATATGTTTGCTTTTAGTCCGCAGCTCTTAAAAGAGATGAGCACATCACCATAAAATGGAAAGCATTTTAACGTAGCTTTAGTCAAAATACAGATAAGGGATTATGGCATACAGTTAAAGGGAAACTTGGTTTATCGCTGCAAGGCCTTCTAATTGGCTGATCGGATGATATGCATGTACAATCAGACATCTTCATAAAATAAATAACCTTGTTAATATTAACCTTGCCCTTACAGAGTCTTGTGTGTATCGACGCAAAGGAAAAATATGTAGATATTGTTACATGAAAACGCATAATACTTCATTACCATTTGCATTTAACTTGTCACTTACCTGTTTTTTTTCAGCAAGCCTCACTAGCTTGATGATGAATTTTGCAGGACCAAATCAAGTTATCAACTATTTCAAAAGCCACACTGCCACTCGTTTAAATAGGTGGTGCTTGATTACTCCATTGTTTAATTTGTGTCATTCAGTCCACATTTTGTGGATGCGAAGAGTCAGTATGTGCTGCAGCAAGACCAGTATTTGTCCTTAAAGGAAGGTTATGTCATATAAAATCATTGCTGTGTTGTGCCAAGGGCTTGGTGTTACAGTAGAGCCGGTAACCCCACTCATCTCCATTTAGCTGACAGCTGCAGTACGCTAACCTCGTTGGATCCTGCACAGACTTGACCTCTCCCTCGTAGATAACAATCAGTGTGTCTGCGAACTTCGATGCGACACAATATGGACGAAACTGTGACTGCAGCCAGGGCAGTTCATAGCATGCTTTTGAGTAATTATTTGGTGATGTCTCAGGCTGCAAGCCATGTTTAACTTAAAGGTTTACATTTGATTGTATTGTAAATGTTATATATACTACACATGAACTGTATATATATTTGTTTTTATTTTTGTATTATATTTATATATTATTTAGTTGTGTCAATGGCATACCCACCGACTTTATTTTAGAGTTGTTTTGCTTTTGAATTAGAAACAGCTGCTTTGGTAAAGCTAGTCTGGTATTTTTGTTTTATTTTACAATGTGTAAGGTCTGTGAAACGGGGCCATAGAAAAGCACTGTGCACTGTCACAGTCACACTGTCACAACTGATGATGTGTCACAGTCAGTGTATACAAGTGTCTTTGTTTGACCATCACAGTTTAAGTGTTTAACTTGGACAGAACATTCTAATGAGATACATTGATATGCATGGTTCATGTGGTACAAATAAGAAAGTATATTTTCTTAAAGACATGTCATGTATATATTACCAAGGGGAACATTTATTTATTTATATATGAACTGGAAAGGTGTACAATATGTATTTATAAAATGTATACATATATATTGTATATTTATATTATTAATATACAAAACATAAAAACACATGTACTGTATATGAAACAGAACTAAACAAATATATTGTTACAGAGTCACTACAATACATTAATTGTCAGAGAATAGAATAAACACCCCAAGAGCTCTATAATCAGTATTAACTAGTTTCAAATTGAACATTAATGCCAGTTACAATAAATAAGGACAATTTTGTTTTGCAGTGAGCAATGTGAAGGACTTCAACATGTAGGTCATAGATCATAATGACAAGGGGGATTGAAGCTGCTGACTCTCTTACTGAGTGAAAACAAATCATTTCAACTTGAATCATAGTGAACCATGCCAGATTCATTTGAGGTATGACTCAGATTCCAATAACTTACTCTACTATTGCCTTTCCCACTTCATGGCTCTGTTTATTGTTGATAGAGTTGGTAATGTGATATACAGCCATTCTGCAAAAGCTGACATACTATCAGCAGTCCTATAATATACACCAAAAATCAACGAGTTCGACACAGGTTTGACTCGTGAAACTCTACAGAAAGCTCCACAGACTTTTATAAAAAAAGTTTAGCAAAGGCTTGAATCAAGTGAAACCCCCCCAGTGGAGCTGAAAGAAATATGACTTATTGATGACTGATCCTGTAGATTTTATTGAGAAATAGTTAACAATATTTGGCAGAAATGTAAGAATATGTGCCTGCTTGGCTGCTGCACACGGTCAAGCAAAAGCACATATTGTCATGAGTCAAGCGGAAATACACAATCGAGTCGACAATAAACAGCCACAAATACACTATTATAAAAACCAGCACTGCAAAGTAACTGATTAAGTGGAGGGTAAAGAAAAAACTAAATAACTCCCAGATTTCCTCCAAATGAATCAAAGGGAGAACAAAGTTTATGGAAAAAAGCGATTCAAAGGACTATTGTGATAGTTTCATAAATCTCAATGTGGAGGGCTGATATATTGTGGCAAGCTCTCACTGAAAGACATAAAGCGACAAGCCACACAAATGCAGACAACCTGTCCTCATTTCCTGGTCTGAGAGAGAACTGCAGCAATGTTCCACGGGCCCATCTTATTAAGAAAAAAATATGAATCAGCCAATGTTTCTCTAAATCAAAAAAAGGTGGGCTGATTGTGGTTCTTTGCCAGTGCAGTACTCAAATGTAAGTATGAGATTTCATTCTGAAGTCCACCAAGGCACAAGCAGCCGTCACAAGACGACAGTGGCTTTAGGTGGACACACCCCTGGGGGTGTCTCAACAACATCAACTCCACTGAACCACACTGAGCTTGACACCATTGCTGAACAGTGTGTATATTATGGAGCGCATGTGTGTTTTGGTAGACAGTTCTCATTCTATATACCAAATACTATGAATTGGCCATAAATATGTACGTAATGTATCATAATACATTATATGTTGTACACATTCCTTAGCTAAAAACATATGCTCAGTAATGTAATGAATGCAAACGTTTTGATAGAATATACAAAGTGTATTGTTTTAGTCTATTTACATCCAAAACAAGCTGACATAAATGTGTTGGTCCAATGCCATGTAAATCAAATACTGTATCTTACAAGCTGGTTCACAGGAAGATTTTATATAATTCTATTTTATTTGTATTTCAAATAATCATACTCCAATTAGCTCATTACTGGTTTGGGTGCTGGCCTATTTTGTGTGTAAAAGCTGACCTCCATCATATACCTGTGCACCTCTAACAGTGATGACAGAGTCCACAAAGCAGCGTCCCGCCCCTCTCACACGCTACTATCTTCACTCTCAGGTTAGTGGATTTGCACTTTTACAATATGAGTCAAACATTCTTATTATTGGTTTGGATGAAACACTACAATTCCTATTTTGTTGGTATAGTGCATTAATCATATCTGTATTAAATTTCATTTGCGTCAATGTTCAGATATCTAGGGGTTGGTCCAATACCACTGACACTCAACAGTAGTCTGAAAACCAGGCAGATGAGAAGAGAACAGGAAAAGGATTAACACAAGGGTGTGAAGGCAGAACTAAGGAGAGCAATGCTTTTGATGACCTTTCTCCAGGAATGTTCCCTCTGTCAGTCAGTGCCACACCATGTGGCGCTAATGTCACTTGAGGCAGAGTGCTCCACTTTCCTTCAGGCAGGGCAAACTGACACCTGCAGTCAGGGTCGAATCATTTCCTGTGGCAAAAGTTGTACATGGCAACATTTTTCTAACAAGACACATGGTCTGGCAGTTGAGCGTGGGCCTAGCTAACTTGATATTGATATATGCCTGCCTTGTTTGAGGGAAAGCTCGCTTACAGCAGTTATTCACCTCCTTTTCAAATGATTCAGCAGAAAAAATGCTACTCTGGAGGCGCTGTCTCCAACCGCATGTTTGCTCACTAATGAGGAGGAAATATTAGGTCTACGCCGGTTTATTGTGGGATTTAAAATCACTTAATTGTCTGTCATATTGAGCTTAGAACAACAGCGACATATAATGTGCATATTTCCTCTGTCAAACCACGACCGCAAGTCCACACTATATGTATGTGTATGTGATTATGATGGGTGTATCTGTATGCAATCATAGTATGCTTAAGGCCTGTGTGTGTGTGTGTGTGTGTGTGTGTGTGTGTGTGTGTCTGTGTGTGTGTGACCAATGTTTCATAGAAAAGGCACTTTATTTCAGTCAATGGATAATTGGCCCCAAAGGCCACTGCTGAGTGGCTAGCCTATATGTGAGGTGAGGATCAAAATTGACCGTATGGTAATGAAAAAGTGTCTTTTTTATTGATGGCCTACTGTATACTAAAGTGAGAGAGGGAAAGAAAGGCCAGCTCTTTGGACACAATCCTTTACATCCGTTGACATATTTCGCTGTAACTACACTCTCAAGTGCCCTGTTAATAAAAACAGCTCATGGCAAGTAAGACAATGTTTTAGTTTTGTTCATGTCACTAATCTAATGTTTTCAAACAAATGATATATTTTTTTATTAATTGTGTGCTTACAGTGTAAATTTTGCATAGTTTTTAATGTGCTTCTGTACAATTTACCCTTCGTGTGAAAATAACACGGTAGATAATGCTATAAACATGATCGAAATTAGCTTAGCCTACCAGCGCTGTGAAAATCTGTCTGTTTCAATCTCATTCATCCTTCACATGACAGCGGTATAGAGCACTTTGCCAATAAAGACCTCGAAAGTAAGATGCAACTCTCTTAAGTGAGCCCCCTGCACGTGATTTACACTATTGATCCAACATCCTGATTAGAATTTGTAATTAATGAAGGAGGCTAATTGCCTAGAGAGAGAATTGCGCCCGACCCTGAACGAGGCCAATGAGTTGCGTAATGGCGCTGAGCCAAAGTGAATTGCTCGGCTGATTTGACTTGCCTTGCCAGAGATAATATGCTGTGACACAATTGAAAAACTGACCCGACTCGCTTCCTATTTAAAGATCATACATGCCAGGGGAGGAGGAGGATAGGGAGCCCTGTTGATGGTGTTCTGTATGTAAATGAGTGACATAAACGAGGTGTAAAATATAGACTAGGTTTTCAGAGCATGTGAAGCCTCTGCGTTTTTTTCTATCTTAGCTAATGAGGGTGGGAATCGGGCGGTATGGGAAACAGAAAGGAAGGGGTGAGATTGTGATACCTCGACAATAAGTCATGCTTTTCTCTGAGTCGGTAGAGGGGCCACTAGGGGCACTTCCACAGCCTAAAGGGCTTCCATTAACTATTAATCTTCTCCTGGAGAGAAGTGGGGGAACAGCGAAGTCACAGCTGCCATCACAGTGTGCCCCCTTCACCAGCTCACAACCCCCACCCCAGCCCCTTCCTCTGTTTCCATTGGCAAACAATCCACACCTATGAGCTGAGCTAATTAATTTTAAAAAACATACATTGGTTATGCATAATTTATGTTCAAAGCCCAAGGCTACTAGTGTTGGACAAATATACAAACTCCATACTGAATTACAACCACTTGAGCTGAACGGAAGAGTGCAGGGGCTTTGGAGAGAAATCAAAGCAAAACTGGACCCTTGTATTTTGCTGGCTACGGTTCTCCAAATCAAACAAACACAGCGGAACAGTTGTAAAAGGCACATTAAAGGTAATGCATGCCTGATCTTTCATCATCGGGCTAGAGAGGTGTGCAGTGAGGATTACTGTATAGCGGGAGTAAGGTCCTGTAATATATAGATTAGTAAGTTATTGTAATATATAGAATATATTTCAAAAGTTTTGGACATCCACATTTTTCCAGTTTATTATTGAAATTCAAGCAGTTCAAGTCCAATGAATAGCTTGGAATGGTACAAAGGTAAGTGGTGAACTGCCAGAGGCAAAAAAAAATGTGTACGGTTACCCAAAACTGAAAACTAATGTACATTTCAGAATTATACAAAAATGCCTTTTTCAGGAAACAAGGAATTGGTTAACAACTTAAAGCTATTCTATAAAAACCTCAGCAACGGAGGTTGATCAAGCCTTGACCGTTGAACTCCCACAGGGTTCCCAACTTGCCTTGATTACTTACAACCCCCATATCTGCATAAAAGTATTGTTGGAACACACTGTGGTATCATATCCTCGTGCACAATTTTTTTAACAGTATTGTATTGCAGAAAGTAGTGTTGCTATAAAAATTGCAAGAAAAAGGCAATTAACAATGGAAGAGAGACAGACCATCATACCACTTAAAAATGTAGGTCTTTCCTACAGAGAAATGGCCAAGAAAGTCAAGGTGTCAGTGAGTACAGTCTCCTTCACCATCCAAACGCACTCAGAAACTGGAGTAAACTCTTACAGGAAGAGGTCTGGCAGACCCAATGCCACAACAGAATCAGAAGAAAAGTTTCTGAGTCAACATCTTGAGTGATAGGCGTTTCAGAGGACAACAGCTTCAAGCACAGCTTAATGGTGGTCATAATAAGCAAGTCTCAGTTTCAAGTGTAAAGAGAAAACTTCGAGCTGCTGTTTGACAGGTCGAGATGCAGCAAGAAAGCCATTAGACAGAATAATAAAAAGAGGCTTGCCTGAGCCACGAAACACTACTAATTCACTACTGAAGACTGGAAAAAGGTGTTATGGACTGATTAATCAAAATTTGAAAACTCTGGTTCATCGCGCAGGACTTTTGTATGCCATTGATTAGACAAAAGGATGGTTCCTCAGTGTGTGACATCAATTATCAAACATGGAGAAGGAAGCGTTATGGTCTGGGGCTGTTTTGCTGGATCCAAGGTCGGTGACTTATACAGAGTGAGAGGCACCCTCAAACGAAATGGCTACCACAGTATTCTGCAGGGCGTTGCAGTACACTCTGGTATGCGCCTACAGCAAGATAATGACCCAAAACATAAGTCCAAGCTATGCCAGAACTACCTTAAGTAAGAAGAACAAGATGGTAAGCTTAAAAACATGGAGTGGCCAGCACAGTCACCAGACTTGAACCCCATTGAGCTGGTTTGGGATGAATTGGACAGAAGAGGGAAAGCACCTAGTGCTATATATGTATGGGAACTTCTGCAACAGAGTTGTGAATAACTTTCTGAAGAATATTTGATTTCCATTGTAGAAAGAATTCCACAAATGTGTTTAGATGTTATATCTGCCAAAGGTGGCGACTTTGAAGAGTCAAAAGTTTAGAATACATTGTCATTTATAAATGTATTCCATGATTTTTATTTTTTTTATTTCATTAGTTTATTTGTTCTATGCTTTCATTTAAGATTACCATGACACATTGAACTACATGAATTCCAATAAAGACCTGGAAGAATTGTGGTGTTATAAAACTTTTAACTGGTAGTGTGTGTGTGTATGTATATATATATATATATATATATATATATATATATATATACACACAAACGATTAAACTCTTCAACAGACATTAAAAATAGGTTTCTGATTAAATGTTCTATACAAAGATGCCACACTATTCCTTTGCAGTGGTGAAAACCATTAACCAAATACAAAAACACTCAGTGTAGTTTGGCTTTGTAACGCACTGTGTATTGGCCACAAGCTAATAAAGCTGTCACTAGTTGTTCTCATCGCTGTGCTCCATGTAAGCCTCTGGTGGCTATTGGTTGTACCTTAGCTGGACCTATTGACCTCCCGTGCTTGAAAAAGCAGCTCTGGATGGCTCTTGCCCTGGCTTAGAGAAAAAACCTGGAAACATAAGAAACTTCCGCCTTTTTCCCAACCTTCACTCCAAGAATTAGCGTCTGAGTTTGGAGCACTCTGCTCAGTGGTCCGGGATTTATGGCCTATAGCGGATTGAGGAGGTGGAAAGCAGCCATTTCAGACAGGAATAAAAAAACACTTTTCAAATGGTTATTGCAACCAAGAAAAATACAAGATGGTTTTACAGAGCCACAGACCAGACTGCATAAATGCATCTGCTCTGTACACATAATTTAAATAATATCTGCAGTTCTGGCATTTGCTATTTTGGTTTCATAAATTATTTTTGCAATTTATTTTTCATTTGAGTTTGAGGTGTTTGACTATCGTAGCTGTTTCATCTTGATGCTCTCTCTGGTGATTAGAATTGCATTACCAGGACTGTGAACACTGGACTAGCGTTTTGACGCCATTAAGAACTCCCCAAGATAAATATCTGTAGCAAGAACAGTACCCATGCAGCAGCCCACCCAAGCAGGGAAACAAAAACTTGGACCAGATTCTACTTTGTTTTGAGAGACACATGAAGAATGACTATCTTGAAATGAACTGTAGACAGCGAAGAAGAGAGCCAGACAGAGAGAAAGAGAGACAGGCGGGGAGGGAGAAAAATGGAAGGGGAATGTAAGAGTGCAACATTCCCAAGCTGACCTGGTTAATTGCAGAGGATTGGAAGCAGATGCTGGGAAGCAGTGACGTGATCAGTGTAGACCTTGAGGTCTTTCTGGTTGGAGGGGAAAAGAGGGATCAGGAAAGAAGAGAAGGACAGCGATAGATAGGGACGATGTCAAAGAGAGAGATAAGGGAAACACATGGAGCAAGGGTCTAAGACAATGGCTTTTCTAAACCTTTTAGCTGAAATACCCAACCCAAGTGGTTTGCAAGGATTTATGTTATGTAGTAGTGCAACATGTAGGGGAAAAATGTAATGTGCAATAATATTTTTAAAAGGGTCTAAAAATGAATTTCATCTGCCCTGAATATCACCCCGACCCCTTGGACGGTCCCGACCCAAACTTAGAACACAGCTTGCCTAAGATTTTAGACAGATAAGATAAGAACTGATACTAGTAACTGGAGCTGTAATGACCGTAAACCTATAAATAGTGAGCTATTGTCCAAGCAGTTGCTAGACAGTTACACCCAATCTGTCTAATCAAATTAAGCCTTTTCTGCCATGCTAATCACAACTAATTAATGGAAAATATCTCCTACTTAATGACAAAGCAGCAAATTAAGCTGTAACTGTAGCTATTTCAGGATCAGTTATCTGTCAATGCAGTAATGCCGCCTTCCATTGTCTGGCCAATTACTGTGGTGAGACGTTAACCAATACAGCAGAGTTTACCAATCAATTGGCATACCAGAGGAAACACAATGGACTGTTGGCCAGAGAGTCAAAATGAAGCAGTCAGCTCAATAACACATATAAAATAAATTAAAACCAAAAATATGTCATGCGGTGGTCGATAAATATTATAGTAATATTATATTACTTTCTGCAAATGCATTTCATGAGGCAGAAAATGTGATGTTACTGTTACAGGATATTTTGTCTGAGCTATGTTCTGCCACTGTTAAAATGAGAGCCAAAGACATTTTGGTTTTCGACGGAATTGGCCACAAGACTACATTATACTGTATCCAACAACCAATTCAATTGGTCTCTCTCTCTCTCTCTCTCTCTCTCTCTCTCTCTCTCTCTCTCTCTTTCTCTCTCACACACACACACCAGAACCTGTCTGATGACAGGCCTGAAGCCTGACCTTTATCCATTAAAAGGTTTTTGGTTCAGTTTCTGAGGGAAGCCACCTCATGAGCTGGGGTTGTGTGATTTGTGATTGGTGGGTGGATCAGAGTGCTCCAAGTGGATTTGATGGGGCCCCGGGGCCCTCCTTCTTATAATTACACTCTGTCCCTCGGGACAAACCCTAAAGTGACAGCCATGCAGCTCCCATTTTTACCAGGTCAGACCACGCGATTGAGCACATCCTGTACCCTGCCAATGGCCCTTTCCTTTTAAAGAGCGATTCCCCAGGACCCTGGGACACAGGGACTAGCTCCACATTACACCTGTTCCCCAGCCTACTGTGAGGCTGAGGCCAATGGTATCAGGCCAGATACATTCTTGAGCACAGCCAGTGTGCTCATAAGACCACTACCACTCCCTTTGTCATGATTTGAACAAGCAGCTTGTCCCAGTTATACAGTACGGTATGTTTTACAAGCCAAATGTTTGCTGCTCTGGTGATTGACTCAACTCTGAAATATTCAGTGAAAACTTAAATGCTAAAACAGATGTATTTTGACTCCTTGAATCTTTACAGTGTTTATTAACAGTGTTAGTGTGATAATTTAGTCAAGTGTGTTTATATAGAGGAACATTTAATATATAATATTCCTTACCCAAATTTTATCATTTTAGGACAAAATAACACACTGAATATTTGTTATTATGGTGTCAGTAATTTTTTTATACTTCCAAATGCAAGTTCAAAGTGCATTAGGTTACTATAATGCAAATTGAAAATGTTATACAATACATTTTTAATTGTGTAAATATCTTACTGTTTTAATTTAAATGAAAGTTATCTTTCTACTTTGCTTTCTCTTTCCATTCCATATACTGTATGTGCCCTTCGTTGCTATTCAAACTACAGTAAGATGGGCTATGAGCCTCATGTGGCTTCTATTTACATTGGAGGGAGCAATTAAAATTTCAGTTCATGTACAATTACATCATCGGGGCATTTAACACCATTTCTACTGAAAAAGAATGTGGCCTTTGTGAGGGCACAGTATTCACAGGCTCACAGAGTTTAATTCATCTTCACCACATTCAGTCACATTCCTGTGCCTCTATGTTGACTTTAGCTTCAGTTATGGCACTAAGCACCTATTTGTGACTTCTAACAATACTGCTTCAACAGTTTCCATACAACAGTTTACATACTGTACGCGCGCACACTCCCACACACACACACACACACAGTTTGTATAGCAGTTGTAGCTACAAATAAGCTATGTAACATGAAACCAATATATTTGTTAGATACTGTAGATCAACTGACACATGTGCAGTGGGCTTATGCTATATCATAAGTCAGGTTGACTGTTCCAAAAACTTTTAGCACTTTATATACTGTAAACCTTTCAAAAGAAAAAAATAACCTACACTGACAGCTGCTGGACATGCAACACCAAACTGAAGACACTTCTATAAAAATTTAAATATGTGTAACAAGGATCAAAAGAACTAAATGAATGCTGCGTCCATTTGGTTGACAATTTAGAGCAAGGACAAAAGCAAAGTGTTTATAATAACCAGTGCAACATATTGCTTTGCTTTCCACTTTCCTGGGGGGGGGGGGGGGGGGGGGGGGGGG
>JAODTR010073104.1:0-15554 GCA_025399935.1 Amblyopsis rosae | reverse complement strand
CTCTCTCTCTCTCTCTCTCTCTCTCTCTCTCTCTCTCTCTCTCTCTCTCTCTCTCTCTCTCTCTCTCTGTGTCTCTCCCTATATTAAGACTCAGGCCAGGTAGATCTGCTTATTGTGGCACTGCATGTAAACAAAACTGTGGTTGCTAAGCGGTCAGCTCCAGAAATACACACACACAAATACTGTATATTAGAGACACACAGACTTGCACAAACAGGCACTGGCACATGCGGTACACACACCAAACCTGCTTCAGATGAGATGGAAAGAGAGAGACGTGGAGATGTGATTTTCTTGCATGCTGCTATAATAGTGTGTGCATATGCAGATGTACATGCATGTGTGCTTGTATTGCAGATACATCCTCCTTGGTAACGTATCTAAAGTATGTACATGTGGATGCATGTATGGATTGCACGTGTGCCTGTGTATGTGCGTGTCAGACAGCTCTTCTTGAGCCAGTTTGGAACTCACCAGGAAGTGTCACTTCCTCTTTAGCCGGCCCTGGAAATATGGAATCAGATTTTGTTTATTTTAGTGAAACGGAACCTTCGGCGCACTGAACCTGACACAAGCTTAGAGCGCTTTGCGTATGTACTGTATGTGTGTTTCTGTATTATGTGTAAAGCTAATGACTAAAATGAAAACATGATGAATGGGAGACGTCATCCAACCATACACAAATAAGGCCATACAGATATCTATCTACACAGACAGATATGTAGAGAGATATGCCTATGTGCACATGTAGATCTCGTGTTTATAGTAAACATCTGTGCCTCCTTTAATTACTTTGCGTGCGTGTGTGGGTATGCGTGCGTGCGAGGTGCGTGTGTGCGCGTGTGTGTAAAACTAACAACGATAGCAACGAAACCACGATGAATAAGAGACGTCATCGAACAACACACACACACACAAGGCCACACAGATACATATCTGTACAGATGTGTAGCTAGATACATTTGCACAGTAAACATCTGTACAGAATAAGCCCCCTTTAACGGCGTCATAAGAACTAACAAACGTGCATGAGACTGTAGAGGTGCATCCCTGCACGCTCATAGCGGGTGTTGACTCTGTTGCCACCCTAAACACTCTCTTGGCCCGCTGTCTCAGCATGCAGGGAATACTGCCAGCCCGCACCAGCGTACAACTCAAGCCTGACCTTAAGAGAGGGTAGAAACAGGCCATTGTGCTAACTGTGTGTGTGCTGTTGTGCATGTGTGGGTACAAGTGTGCGCGTATGCGTGCATGTTGCCGTTTAATTACTGACCTTCACAACCTGTTGCTGCCTTGGCAACAGTCACTGCCCGCCTGGCATCCGTTCACAGGATCCCGGTCTCTGAGCATTCATCCACCCACTCGCCCTCACACTCCTCAGCTCCCGGGCATGGCAGGGCAGGGCAGGGCCTGGCAGTTGCCTCGTCTAATACCCTCTCTCACTTCCACTTTGCTCCACATACACTCTTAACGCCAGCTGAAGGCATGCAGCTGCTAAGCTGCGGCAGGCTTTCCTCCATTATCGTGTCCATGCTGGAATTAAAGGCACGGTCAGCCCTTCTGGCTAACTTCCAGCTGAAATCACAGCAGTATCGCTCTGCGGTCATCACAGATCGAAATGCATTGTGAAGCAAAGCGTAGTACTACAGCTTTGTTGATGACATGTGGTGTTCGCCACTTTGTTTATGTTACTGTTTACCGAGCCAGGGATGTGTAGAAGTATCATATTATATTTTTCGCAAAATGCGAGGAGATATTTGTTGAATTTGACAAAGAGTGTATTTAGCTGACTATACCTTAAGGTTGTAAGTAATTGTGGAGAGAGCTTGATGATGTTGATGAACTCGTTCAAATGAAAACCACCTGTCCCTTCCGCAGAGCGTAACAGTGGGGGTTGGGTGTTCTGGTGCCGGAAGGATCATTCTCATTAATTTTCTCTATTGACTTTTCGTAAAATCCTTATTTAAAAAGTTTTAAGTCTGGAACCAAGCCCAGCTAACAATTTGATTTGGAGCAAAAAACATTGCATATTCTTCCCTGGTTCTTCTTAATTAGTTATCAGATTGTGTATTTTATACCATTATAATAGTATTTCTAACAAGCCAATATGACTTAGCAGGGTGTGAAACATTTCCAAGGTAACAAAGAGCACCGATCTTCTCCGAGGTCCGAACTGTTCCGAAGCGCTAAAGCAAGCTTGCGAGATTAGGACGGTATCACAAGAATAGCCAGTTCCACCAATCAGAGACGTTGCTTTCACACTTTAGGATTGTGGGTACTGTAGTAGTTATCCGTGATATCACGAATAAATCATCTTTATCTTAAAACAAGGTTGATATCATACGAACTTGTGGCTTCTACCTGAGCATATACCACTTGATTCACAACCTCGTAGCTGTTTGGCTTGGTTTCCAAGCTTAGAACATTTTATCAAAGGATTTTACGAAAAGTCAATGGAGAAAATGAATGGGAAATTTATTTCTGGAACCACACTGTTATGCTCGATGCCATATGGTGCTCCCTCAGTAGTTCCGCCCCACACATTAGAAACGCATTGCCATGGCTAGGATGTTGTTGTTGTAGTGTGCGGCCTGCATTACTTTGTTTGTGTTCCCATTTACAGAGTCAGGGCTGTGTAGAAGTACTGGATTGTTTTTTTAGCACGCACCAAGAGCGGTAAGATTGCAAACTTTGAGGAGATTTTTGCTGATTTCTGCTGATTTTGAAGTGGGCAACAGTGGAGCAGTGGGTAGAGCACTGTGACAGGTGATGGATCGTGGATCGAAGTTGCTGGATCAAACCCTGCTAACTCAAAGTTAAACATGTTGAAGACACCTACTGGAGCCCTCACGCTCCTGTTGGTTGGTCAGGTGGCACCTTGCATGGCTGACACCACCATGGGTAAGGCAAGCGCTATATGCAGTAAATTCAGTTCACCTACCATTTTACAATTGCTTACTATACATTAAAGGATGCTTATTTTATCAACAATCCCAGCAAGTTAATATTAAGAATTAAGATAAGGTTTTATTGATCCCGGGAGTAGATGTTTGTTAATCGGCCATGACAAATCGCATTGGTTTCATAGATATAATCTTATGATGAACTCTGAATAATACCTCTTTTCTTCAAGACAATCTGAAGAAAGCACAGCCCCTATCTTGTGACTCATCATTTTCTGCCAAAAGGAAAATGTGATGTTGTTTAGCAGTGAATTCCCCCCTCCCCCCATGCTTTGGGTGCAAGGACGGGAATAAATAGTTTACAGATACATGTGGCGCTGCTATAAACAGTTTTATATTCACAAAAAAAAAAAGCACAGCCACGGCATTTCACACATTTGAGCCATCAGCGTTAATACAATATAACACACCAAGACCAAATATATCCTTGAGCTTAAGTCCAAGGCATTATCTAGCTATGGCTCATGTCTCTATTGAATGTTCTGTTAATATAAGAGGCTGCAGCTGTTTTGCTAACGCTATGCGCAAGATGCGTATACGATGACTGTATACTATATAGTGAATGTTCCGGCGGGATGATATGAATGGAGCTCTTCTATATATTAGTAGGGGAAAGCTTCCAGTCATCTGCCAGTGTGACAGTTGTTATAGGAGATTGGATTAGAGGTTGCTGGGCATGCTGTGACATGGAAGCGTATTCGTTTAGAGGAAGTGTGTGTGTGTGGGCGTCTGTATTTCCATTGTGTGTGTGTGTGTGTGTGTGTGTGTGGTGGTCCTGAGCATATGTGTGGCAACGTCTCGTGTGTGTGTGCATGCAGTATATATTTGTTTGTGTGTGTGTTGTGCTCATGGGTGGTATCTATGGTGTGTGGGTGCCAGGGGGTGGAGGAGGAGGAATGTCAGATGTACGTGGTGGGAAGAAAGGCAGGTCTGGGTTGAGGGGGTGTGTCTCGGCCCCACCCCAGAATCTCCAGCACAAGATTCTTCCCCACCCACCGTCTCCCCTCTCCTTCCCCGTATCTGTTATCCAAATCACATTACTGGAGGCTGGCAGCACCACCGGCCCTGCCATTGCTGGCCACCAGAGACAACTTAAATACAGTATTTATACATACAACACTGACCCCTGCTGGAGGACATGACATATCGCTGATGTGTCAGCACTGAATTAACACTTAACAGAGTGCGTGCATGTAGATTAAACAACACGAGGGGCAATTTTCTCTGGGAATCAATAGTATTAAAGTGATACACAATTTTAAATAGATTTAAATGATAATAAATAGAATAAATAGAACACATTTTTAAAGGGTCACTCTGGAATTACAATAAGGTAATTTCCAAAGAGGCAAAGAGCAGTACAATTACATTATGACAAGTATTTCAAGGAGCAGATAGGGGCATCTTTAAGCCATCTTTCTCAAAGAAAACATACAGGTAGGCTGTTGCGGCCATGTTGGTTTACCACATCTAGATGTTTCATAACATAGTGAAGCCAAGACAAGATAAGGTCAAATAAATATATGTACAAAACAAACAAACATTAATTGAAACCAACTCAACAAAAAAGGGCAGCCAGCCAAAATTACAATAAGGAAGGGACAAGGGAAGAGCCCAAGCACATTGTGGGCCGTTGGACCCAGAGATGTCGCCTAAAATACCCAAACTAACAAAAACAAGCGTCTGGATCCACCATCTGAACACAAAACAACAGAAATGATTGCTGTTTCATACAAAGTAGAAATATGCTGATCTCGCACGCATCTGCAAAGCGTGCGTACATGTGTGTATGTGCGTGCGTGCGCGTGTGTGTGTGAAGAGAGAGTCCTTATCTGGTGCAGCAAGTATTTTACATGGCGGATCACAACCATCCTGGCATTAGGAACACCTGTAATCAATACAAAACACCAGCAGGGGGAGCAACTAAAACTGTGACTTGAACCTATGGCAGTCTGCCTGGGAATGCAAAACCCAGACCATATATATTGGTGCTCTATAATCATTTGAGGACACTGGGCCTTCAGTGTCACCACATCAAGACAGAATTTGCCAAAAGTATGCGATCAGAACCGGTGACTACGTGAAAACTTTGACTGCTATGGTAACTTCTGGGGCTGTGCTGTCGGGCGGCACACCTTCCCAGCCGCACTTTTTTGCCAACGTGCGTCCGCCTCCGGTCATCGTTTTCCCAGGTCCCCAACAACGCCCACATTCACTTGACCATGGAAGATACTGGAATGGGGCACTCAATGTGTTAATTGATGGGCCCACACCATGCCACAGTTGTAAAGAAAATCTGACTATTCTGCCTAGCAACTATCACAAGAAAACATGTGATTGGTTAATTTCCCCATTTGCTTTCATGTAATGTAGCGTGTAAAAAACACTGTTTAAGAGTCAGAGAATAGTGTGCTGCTTACTAACGTTAAACTGCAACAGAATCTAAAATATCACTGAATATCCTGATGGCCCTGACGGTTCCCCTGTGATATACACATTGACTAGCTCTCTTCAGCCCTGCATCACACTCACACACACACACTTCACATGGTCATTAAGTCATTAGGCTTCCTATTTCTTGATGTCTGCATGCAGACCCACTGACTGTATTTATCTCACAGTGCCAATTGTGGCTCTGTGCGGACCATATTAGTCCATGATATGAGCCTTTCTCTACTCGGAATGTGTTTATCCATCAATCCATTTAGTTTCAAATCAGATATTGGACACTTAACAAGCCTTGGATCAAGCCATTCTGGAGACTCAATGCAAACTCACAAGCTCACAAGGAATAGATATTATCATTAAGCTAGCCTCGAGTCGTCGGCAGGAACTCCCTGATAGTTTCAACAGCTACTGGAAGTGTAAGCTAACCATGTGCCTTAGCAAGACTTGCACCAAACTAGCGAACAACACCTCTGCTTCACAGAGGCAGGGCGGCCGAGAGAGAGAGAGAGAGAGAGAGAGAGAGAGAGAGAGAGAGAGAGAGAGAGAAAGAAGGCTGTAGCCATGGTGGAGGGGTGTCTGGATTGTGCAGAGGGAGGTGGGGTCTGCCCTTTCTAGCTCATTCCAAACCCTGGATGTGGAGGAGGAGGAAACCACAAGAGAGGGAGAAAAAAGGAGGTGAGAGAGATAGAGAGAGAGAGAGAGAGAGAGAGAGAGAGGTCTTGGATCAGCGAACTGCTACTTTTGTGCCCCCCTTCCTCCTCACCCTAATTCTCTCCCTCTCCTTCCCCTCCCCTGCTCCTTGCACGGGCTCCTAATTTGGGATTTGTTTAAAGCGGGACTGCGTTTTAGCGAGACTTTTTCCTTGCTGGGGAAAAGTGATTTCTCTCTCTCTCACACACACACACACACACGTGCGTGCGCATACCGCACTAGTGCACACAAACACACAGCAGTCGCAGGCTGAAATGACTGATTCCACTGTCAACGCACACTTGGAAGGAATCATATCAGACTTTGAAGGTTAGTGCGTTTTCTTCTTTTCTCCTCATCTCCTGCCTGCGTGGAGCGAAGCGGCCCGCTCACCCCGCCGTGAGGACGCGGTGGAGGGCTAGCCCAGCTCGTGGCGGCCCACGGAGACTTGTTGATGCGCGATGAGAGCGCTCCGTGTGTGTGTGTGTGTGCGTGCGAGACGTGTCGCCGTTTGTGTAGCTCGCCTCAGACGCACGCTGCCGTTGTGCCGTTGTGCTTTGTGGGAGTGAGTCTTATGTTTGTGTGTGTTCACATTTGTACAGTGTGTGTGTGTGTGTGTTTGGCGTTTGGGGCGTTTACACGTATACCGTATGTGTGTGTGTGTGTGTTGGGGGGGGGGATATGCAATGTGCATTTGATTATAAACTTGAGGAATGCATAGACTGTTTGTGTGTGTGTGTGTGTGTGTGTGAGCAACTGACCAGACGGCTGCAAGAGGAACACCTGGCAGCCTCCCCCACCACCCCACCCTCCCCCTCCACCCCTCCCTCAATCCTCCATCTGCTTCTTCTTCTTCTTTCAGGGTCTACCTTTCTCCAGGCTACCCCCTCCCCCAGTCAACCCCGCCCCGCTTCCCTCACTCAGCAGCTTGTCTGTTCTCCCACAGTCCCCCGGGGGTGAGGGGGGAAGTCGTGACAGACTGACACCTCCACCTCCTGTCTGTCTGTCTGTCTGTCTGTCTGTCTGTCTGTCTGTCTGTCTGGCTCTGTCTCTCCCATACGCACTGCTGTCAGGAAGGCATCCGCGCTCAGCTCTGTCAACACGCGCAGCTAGCTTGCGGCATGTACTGTACAGTACCTGTCGGACACACACGCCCTCTAGGTCTCTCTCTCTCTCTCTCTCTCGCTCTCTCTCTCTCTCATTGTTGAAAATGACGTGCACATGTAATTCGCGACAGAATGGCGTGGGGGCGGGGCTTGAGAAGTGCGTTCAGACTCTTCCCCTTAAAACCCAGTGAGTTGCGAGCGTTGCGAGGCCACTGTTGTGATTGTCAGTTAAGCCCTGCTAACGCCTTCTATGGCGTGTGTGTTTATTAGCTTTCTGTCGCCAGTGCTACTGTATGACGCATGGCTCTGCGCGGCACGTGGACACCGACGTTATTGTGCGTGCTCAGCACTGTGAAGAGAATGCGAGTCATGCGGCTGTACGTGCCTGTAGATCCCGTATCGCCATTGTTGGAAACCAATCGCGTTTCATTGCCGAGGCTGTGTGAGTGTGTGTGTGCTAGGTTGGGATTTCCCAACCTAGAGGCTAGTGACCTCGGTCATGGCCTCATGTTGTATAACCCCACCCCCTCTCCAAACACACACACACACACAGCCATGACCAGGCCACTGTGAACCACAGCAGGATCCTGTATGCAGGCATTCAGTATTACAGCCTTGACAGAGCAGTGTGCAGTCGCTACAGTACACATAGGATAAGGTCAGCCAGTGCAGAGGTGGGGAACAAACTGCAATTTGATCTTAGATTTGACAAATTGTGGTTTTAGTAATACAGCAGCATACACTTCTACTAACATGTCTCTCTCTCTCTCTCTCTCTCTCTCTCTCTCTCTCTCTCTTCTGCAAGTCAAGGGCATTCATTGGGCCAGATAGAGGAAATTCCAAAGAAGGAATAGAGTTCTGTGGTGGATGAAAATGGCAGGGTAGAGCAGAAACGGATCTGTGCCTCCACTGGGCCTCTCTTTATGGGCCTGAGCAATGCCTTGTCTACACTGCACTTAAGCGCTTATTGCCCGATGCCTTCACAACTACAAAACGTACTGTACTGCTCTCTCTTCTTCACAGGTGTTTACAGTGGCCACGCTAGTGTCAAACAACAATGTGAAAACTATGGATTTTACACAGTGGCAACCCAAATGTAAAAAAAACATTGTTTGTTGATGTTATGGCAGGCTGGATTTAACTTAACATGTTGCACTCATTAATCACAGGCTGAGCAATGTTATCAGTGTTGTTGAATGAGTGGTTAAACCTTTTTTTTACTACAAATCTGCCAGTAGAATGTTTGCTCAGAGAACTCATATAAGCGCCTTGCATAGGGATAGACCTTGATTATGCTAACTGCTACTTTGTTGAGGCTTTGTGTTTTTTTTTTTTTTTCCATGAATCCCCTTTAATTTATTTGTGGCCCATAAGCCAACATGCTTTTGAGACATACTTAAATTATTATTTTTAGAACATGAGTGAGCAACATTGTTAAAGCTTTGGGGGACCATTTTACTATATGTCACTTTACACTGCCTGCATTTTGCAAAGCTTTTGAAAGACTTTCCAGACATCCTCATCAATGTTATCAGACTAGTCGATATCCTACAGGTAGAACGGATGTGCTACTCCAAAGTAGCATTATTGGTGTTACCTACCTACCTTTGGGGTTGCGTTAAGTTAGAAGAAACACTTTGTGAGCATTTAGCCTCTCCTATCATCATTCTCTTCTTTGGACATGTGTAGTTAAACCCATAAGCTACAGTAACTTTGGCCAAGACCCCAGTGCTAACATCGGGCTCCATATTATTGGTAAAAGCAGCTAGTCTGGAATAAAATATTTCCTTTTTGTAATTTGAGTAGAACCATCCCTTGCTGGTGATGGAAACTGTTTGACTTTAGTTTCAATTATTAGGAAAATGAGAACAGACAACCCTCAGTTGCATGTTAGACTCACTTAAGCATCCACAGCTAATATAAAAATAATGATATAGTTGCATAAATATTAAATGCAAGGTACTGTCCACTCCATGTTTTGTGAGAGCACAGATCAGCTGTATTATTATAATCTTTTTTATTTGATCTATGTTTGATCTATCTTATTTTCCACCAAGGCCTAGCAAGAGACAAATTAATCTTGTGGGGAAGGGAATTAGTAGGATAAAGAAAATAAAGAAAATAATATTTAAAAACATTACAGAATAGAACAACTCAGTCAACATGGAGACACAGGACAACATATATAATGCAAATAGACAGGACAGGGAGCGTAGATCGCTTTAGATGCGGCAGGAGAACATGACAGCATACAATATATGGTATGCTGCTTTCACAGTTCAGCTAAACTGGTTGCAGTATGAGCTGCATGGATTTAATGTAATGTTTAAACTGAAACCAAATGTTATTTAATTCAAAAGCCATTCATGCCTTGGCACATACTCTTCCCTATCTTGGGACAGAATGCTAGCAGAAGCAGAGAGAGAGAGAGAGAGAGAGAGAGAGAGAGAGAGCGAGAGAGAGAGAGAGAGAGATTGCTGACATTTAGTTCACAGTGCTGCACATTATCTAGGTTTGATCGGGGTGGCTGTGACCATCACTACAGCATCTCCATAGTCAGATACAGCAGCTGGTAGACATTAGATGGCCTCGGTAAAACAGAGTAAATGCAATGACATGTACAGTAAATAAACTCACATCAACATAGACATACTGTACCGAAACATGCTGTACTGATGGTGTTTTCTCTCTGTCTCACACACACACACGCACATACACACACACAATCAGCTGACAGGGACTCTGTCTCCAGTGTGTCTGGGAGACAGTCACTGTCTTGGGTCTTATCTCACCATTGAACAGTCACAAGCAATACCGTATTAACAACACAGAGAACCTTTTATTTCATCAAATGACAGACTCACTTTCTATTACCCTTTTTTGACACTTGTCTCTGGTACAATAGCTCAAGCCTGAAAAGCCCACAAGGCTTAGCGTTTGCAAGAAAAGCAGTATAAATGGTATGCAAGTGGTCAACACATATAGTGCATAATGTCTATAGGTCTAGACTCAGGGGTGGGCAATTATTTTTAATTGAGGGCCACATTGAAAATGTCAGAGAACTTCGCGGGCCACAACTTTGTTAACCAACATGCTAAAAGATTTTAAAATAAAAAACAAAACTGTTAACTTTGTTAACTTTCATATTTATGCATATATAGGCTATTCGCACCATTTTCATAATCAAATATAACAGTTCACTTTAACTATGCAGTAAAGTAACATTATGCAGCGCTCGTTAAGTCATTTTATTTTGTATTATTTTTTAAATGTTTGGTGTACTGTACGGGCCGGGTAGAATGTCTCAAAGGGCCTCATCCGGCCCCCGGGCCTGACTTTGCCCAGGCCTGCGTCTAGAGTATGTTTTCTGAATGTTTCTAACTGATGATATTGACTGTTCAAAGGTGACTTGTGTATCTGACCATATTTTGATCCCTGGACGTGCTCATTTCCTGTTTTGAAAATAAACTATTACTGTAGATTCTCAAACTGTTTCCTCCCAATGTCGTAACACTCGGCGGGTTTGTACAAGATACTGCATAATGTTTTGTTTATACAGTACACTAACACATAAGGTACAGATGGCAGTTACATTTTGAGATCCTATTTATTTGCAGGTTCAATGGTGGTGTCTGTGTCTATGGCTTCTAATGTCCTACTGTCCAGTTATAATGCACTGACGCATTGTACGGTACCATTAAAGGCTCAGCAGATTCGATTGATCGATTGATTCATTGAGTGTCCTGATATTTATCTCAAACATATTAATGCAGATGCATATAATAAGATTTGCAGCTATTACATTATAGCACCATCTTCAAAATATTTTTCAACACTTTGAACAAATACTGACCTGTAATTTAACAACACTGACTATGCTGTAATTCATAGGAAAGCTCATAGGAATGGTGAGGAAAAGGTCAGCAAACCATGGAAATATCTTTATTTAATTATTATATTGGATCCCTCGTCACTCAATAAGAAACTGCTAAAACAAGTATGACACCCAATGTTGGGATCCACCATAATACTCCTGCTATACCTCACCAACATATTTGTTACTATCCTAGAAACCTATTTAAATTAACCACAACCTAGAGAGAGGGTCTTTCCTCATGTTGGAAACTGGCTCAGACTGTAGCTACTGAAGCTTGCCAAGGCTCTGCACTGGCTGAGTTATTTATTTGGGACAGGGGCCGTTGTTGATCCATAGCCTGGAGCAGCACTGTTCTGAGCTATCCTGAGGTGAGCCAGGTGTCAGCGCTTCATCTAACAGGGAGCTAGACACACAGCCATGGCGACCATGCCTATCTAGTAACCACAATACGTTATTTATCCTGTAATAAGTATGCTGTAGTTGGCGTGGGGCTGGGATGGTTGTTAACAGTGCATTATTCGTTAACATTTAAACCTTTAGTTAAAATTGCGATTAACGCATTATTTGGCTATATTTATTATGACGTCACGTGATCCACGCACGACTCCAGCTGGTCTGTCCCTCGTCAAGGTGTGTGTGGGTGCAAAATAAATAACAATTCGAAGCTGTTCTGTCCTAAAAAGTTAATATCGCCCATTTTTCACTCGGTAGATTACATGCTCGCGAACAGCATGTCACCAGAGCAACTATTTTCAGTCTTTTTATTTCTATTGTAGTACTGCATGCGCCTCGCCTCAAACCTGCAACAAACGCGCGTTTCTCAAAGGAATAGGCCATTTCTGTGAAGCGCTATGATTACTACTTACATGAAGCGTCTTAAATCCGGTAGGTTTTTAATGCAATATATAGAACGGAGCGAGTTATGTTTAGCTTACCAAGCAGGCGTAACGCGACTAATGTGACTAATTACTAAGTATATTTGGACGAATGAGTAGGCTAGTTAATAGTAATTTTCTGATAATATGTCATAGAACGTAGAGAGGTGTTCTTATTGTAAAGACATGGAAAAAATAAGCCTTAAGGACGAAACAGGACACGTTTGCGTGCAACATAGTAGTCTACAGGCCTAATTGATTTACAGTGTGTAGACAGGTGCCCATAAGTGATTTGCTGATAAAAAGTGATCACGGTTTATATTCCCATTTTGAACTGGCAAAAATTTATGGATTAATTTTAATATACGACACAGAGCAGGTGAAACACTATAACATAAAGATCATTTAAAAATTGTTTATTTATCTAGGCGGCCTATATAAAACACCATGTCACGGTAGGCCTACTTAACATGATAGCTAACATTACATATATCGAAAATATCTATATTGTCTATAATTATCAATGTGTAAACTGTTTGTTTGCTATGTCAAATATCTTTGTTTAGCATATTTCGATTATATATACTGTTAGTCTAAATAACATGATGGTTTACAGTATATTGGCCGCCATATGAAAAATGAATATATATTTTAAATGATCCTTAATTTATAGTATTTAACCTGCTCTGTGCCCTAGATTATAATGAATCCACTAATTTTACAAGTTAGAAATGTAGGAATATAATCATAAAATGCACTTTTTCATACTGTTATAACTTTTTATCAGCAAGTCCCCACACACACAAACGCGCGCACACACGTTTAACTTGCAATAGCTGACTATGCCTTTAAGGCCCTTTGACACAGGCCTATCTCAGGACCAGCCAATAAGAAGTGCATACAGTGTTTTGTTACATCAGAACAAACAGAAAGCCCAGCCCACGACGCATTGATCGACACTCAACTAACCACACATCCTTTCTGCTTCCCAGCGCTGAAGCGGTCGTTTGAGGTGGAGGAGGCCGATCCGTCCACAAACCCTTCACCCCTGTCCCGTCGGACCAACAACCCCCTCCGTTCCTCTGCCTCGTCCACGTCCAGCCAGCGGAGCTATGACCTGAGCTCCCGCAGCTCGGACTACACCTCCTCCTCTCGCACCTCGCCCTCGGAGTCGTCCAATCCCCGCTCGCCCAGGACCGGCATGAGGCGCGTGGACCTGCCCGGGGGCCGTGGCCTCGAGCCGCCGGCCTCCTCACGCCGCGCCGAGCTCAACATCGAGGTCTCCTCCAAGCAGATCGACAGCTCGCCCAGCGCCGGCATTGCCCGCTTTGGCCTCAGGCGGCCGGAGGTCAACCGAAGTACTGCGCCCGAGAGCTCCTCCTCCTCCTCCTCCTCCTCCTTTGCGCCCAGCGGCGGCGGGGTTGCCGGCCTGGCCGGCAGGCGAGCAGAGCTGGGCGTGTCGCGGCCCCAGGAGCCCCCGACGGCGCCCCGGAGGCTGGACTCCCAGCTGACCTCCAGGATTCCCGAGGCTCTCCCGAGGAGAGCGGAGCCCCTGTCCCCGAGCCCGAGCCCAGTGGAGGCGTCGCCCCGGAGACCGGAGATGCCCGTCTTCAGCCAACCAGACGGGGCGGTGGTGGAGAACTACAGTTACCTTCCACCGGTGCCCAGCGGGCCGCTGCCGACCCTGGCCGAGCCCCGAGGGGAGCGGGTGGCGTCCCCCCTCACAGAGACCCCAGCGACCAGACCCACAGAGCGTGAGTACCACCGCTGTGTAGATCTTCATCTCTAAATGTACGCTGGCTGAGCTGTGTGCTGTGTGGCTCTAGCAGCAAAAATATCTTTCCTGCTAGAGCAGTGTGTTAAGTACTGTGTCCTGCACATAGTAGATTTTGTTTGAATATTGGGGCGGGGGGTTATATAGAGCACATTAACTGAACACCTTTAGCTCACTGTGAAAATAAATTTCCAGAGAAAATACTTTTGTTGTCCAGTGTATTTCTAAAGATGTGTTTCCCCTTATAGGAAGGTTTGCTCTAGGGGTATAAACAGAGGGTTTGGGGTCCTCCCCCAGAACGTTTTATGAATCAAACACTTAATTTTCTGCATTCTAGTGAATTCTTATGGAACAATCTGTGCCTTTTCTGCATCAATGTAGGGTAGAAAGTAGTCTATTTAAATGAAAACATTAAATACAGGAACCTTGGCGTAGGCCTATTTAATATATTTCAGTCTTCTGTCCTCTTATCTTTGAGGGAAGTAAATCCACATGCCGGCACTACGCTGGCGTATGTGAATGGGGTGCACAATGTGAGCATTAAAATATCCAAAATAGGACATGACAGTTTGAACCAATAGTGTAGTAGGCCTATTCTAGGTTACCCCTACACTGTCAAGCAATTAAATGACCAGTTTAATGCGCGTACGGCCTACTTCTCCGATATCGTTGGGCGGCCGCAGTGGTTCTTCATGTTTTATTTTGGAGGGATAAATACACTCCTTCTAAATATTGAAGGAGACGCATCCCCCCTGAAATCTATGCCTATGATTTTGCATAAGTCAATAACATGGCTCCAGATCGTAATTCTTCAGTCAATTTCTAGGATGCTAATTCTGAACCATATTAAGAACATGTGTGTGACATTGTGAGGATAGTGTGACATCTAGTGGACAAATTGTATACTGCTGAAATGTTATTTAATTCATGAATGTTGTCCTGTGAAGATGCCCCTGAAGATACAGTCTAGTGTGGCAGACTTGTGGGTTGGGACCTGCCCCTTTAAAGGCAATTGGTTGTGGGTGATAAAGGGTATTGTTGTTTTCCTGAGTCCGAGCTATGTGTGTCACAATAAAATAACTACACGTGTTGGTGTAGCTGAAGGAGAATAGTTGTCCGATCCTCATTACCCACAACACTGGTGACCCTGACGTTTGTCTGAGACGTGTTTCCAGACAGTTTTTTGTTTTTTTTCGCGAACATGGCAACGAATGCAGTTTCACTTAAATTGCCGTTTTGGGAGTCGGCAGCAGCAGCTTGGTTTGCCCAGACGGAGGCTCAATTTGCTCTCCGGTCTATAACCATGGATGCCACTAAATTCTACTACGTGGTGTCGGCTCTTGGGAGTTCAACGGCGACCAGAGTAGTGAGCCTCCTCACAAACCCTCCGCAGCAGAATCTATATGAGGCGCTTAAGGCTCACCTATTGACGACTTTCGAACTTTCCGACGCTGAGCGGGCCAGCCGGCTTTTCTCGCTGCAAGGCCTCGGTGACAGCAAGCCGTCTGAGCTCATGGACAGGATGTTGGATTTATTGGGGGCACACAAACCCGATTTTTTTTGTTCGTCCAATTGTTTTTACGACAACTACCCTCCCAGGTGCGGGCCGCTTTGGCAAACACGGACATCACAGACTGTCGTTTGTTGGCCAGGGAAGTGGATACATTTTTTCTGGCCGGACAACAGCACTACGCAGCTGCGTTGTTCCCCGCACAGCCTGCTTCACTACTGTTGGGAGGCGGGACAGTCACGGCGGCGACAGCAGCTCCTCGGCGGCATAATGACTCTGATCTGTGTTTTTATCACGCGAAATTTGGACTT